>CATKHJ011060207.1:0-23600 GCA_949750685.1 Vernicia montana
AAAAAACTAGCAAGGGAACACATCCAAGGACCTAGAGTCTACAACACAATACCAAAAAAAAAAAAAAAAACTACCAAGGGAACACATCCAAGGACATAGAGTCTACAACACAATACCAAACAATGAATTTTTTAACAATAGGCTTCAAGTCCAAGAGATTTAGAGCTAAGTCTGGTGAATAACTAGCCCAATAGCCTACAGAAAGTGTGTAATTTCCAATCAACCCCTGCTCTTTCTCCCCTGTTGCAGAACCCTCTGTTGGGTTTGTCTTCATTGCTGCCGACAATTAAGAAGGGCGGGAAAACATACAAAAGAGCAAGGTTAAAGCTAGATCCCACCAAAGGATTATGTACTGCAAAAGTTAAGAAACCCCTTCTTTGATATGAAACTTGGTGAAATGGCCAAGAGCATGGATCGACCTTGCAAAACCGTAGCTACCAGAGAACCAGAAAAACATTGTTCATGGCACAAAAGCTCAACAGGGAATAAAAATGACTGGTGCATAGAGTTTCTTCTTCGGTTGACCAGATATGTTCATCATCCTACCACCTTCGATCCAATCACTGCAGACGATAAAGGTAGTAGGAGATCCATTCCATCTTGACAACAGAGCTATTATTATTGTAGATCTGATACAAAATAACAAAAAAGATAAGTAACCGACTTGAGCGGTAGAACAAAAGGATCCAACCTTAGTCATATTATATAAAAAATTAAGCAAAGAGAAAATAAAAAGCAGGAAAGCGGGATAAAAGATATCCCTTCCAATGACTGGAGTCATTAGAAGGTAACCCTAGCTGAGACCCTAACGGAGGGGACAAAAAATGTTTAGAGAGAAGTGAGAGGATTCTTATCTAACAATTAACAACAAACAAAATGCGATCTGCTTTTCTATTCTTTTTTTTTATTATTATTTTTTATTTGAAGGGTTTCACCTTGCCAAAAGTAATATAATATATATATTATAATTGATTTTTTTTTTCATAAATAGATAAATAAATAATAACATTATGAGTTATATATGGTTAAGGTAATTAATATAGTGTGTATTTTTTTTTTTTTTTTGATAATATAATATAGTGTGTATTTGAAATATGACGTTTCATAAATCTTTAAATAGAGAGACTAATAAAATTAATTACGTTTAATTAATACAATAAATTTTATTCTACTTTTAAAATAACTTATATGCAAAGGAGAACAATATATATGTATTTTGTTTAACATATTCCAAATTTTGTTGTTATAATCTTCTGTGTAATAGCATAGCAAGCAATGATCCTACAAGGTAATTTCATTATAAATATATGTTGTATTGTGCAGAAGCGTGTGTGTATATATACATATATATTAAATAAATAAATAAATAAGTGAGATATTAGAACAAAGTAAGAGAGTTTAAATTTAATATAATAGACTCAATTGGCAAATTAATAAATTTTTCATTTTATTATCATGATTTAAATTTATGAGGTTAATATTTAAGAGATCATTTTTAAATTTACAGTCTGAATTTGAAATTGTATTTTTAAATTTATTTAAAGAAAACATCTAATATCAATAAATATACAAACTGAACTAAAAACACATTTAAGAATTATTAAAAATAAAAAATTATGCACACCGAGACATAATCTAGCGATAAGTATATTTTTCTCTAGATAAAAAATTTAAGATGGATTCCTAATTTTCAATGCTAAAATAAATAAATAAATAAAAGATACAAAACTATTATAGAAGATGTCAACCATTTTCTTTAATTCCTCTTTTAGGAAATTGATTGAAGATACCAACAATGTCTTCCTTGGTATGTTTTATATGTAGATGGACTTGGTACCATTCCGTGTAAGTAGATTAATTAGTGCGGATTTGAATAAATGGTTTGTAACTAACGTTTGACGTTTGAATTTCTAACTACTAGCATGAGTTGTTTGGTAAATCTAACGATCGAAGTAGCGTTTTAAAATTCTACGGTTTAAAATTATAATTGAAACGCTGAAAGTTAAAATTTTTAGTTGTTAGTGTTTAACTCTCTGACTGCTGGCCGCCAATCACTAACAGTTGACTGTTATCACTAAACCAAACAGATCCTTAAGTTTGAATCATCCTAAGGGAATTTCAAATTCATAGCAATGCCTATTGTACTCTCTACAAATTGGTCCTGAGTTTAATTTCGGTTGTGTTGAAATATTAATAAATAATTGATATATTATAAAAAAATTTGACTTTGTATAGTAAATGTATTTAGACGTTGTCCATAAATATAAAGAGAGATTTATCTAATGACCAAAGAAGAAAAAAAAATATCAATCTGCATGCTATGGTACTTTACATTTGTTTCTACTCTATATTTTATTTTTTATATGTTATTTTTAAGCATATTATATAGCTTTCATCATAACAATATATACTTTTCCAACAAATCTAACATCAAAAGTTCAAATATATTTGAAATTTACTAAAATTTATTTGTATAATTTTTAATAGTAATTAATAGACATGAAAACTAGTTCTTTAAGTAAATTCAAATTATTGGTAGGAAGAAGAGGCTGTTTTTGCTTTTCTTAGAGATAGATTATGGAGGAGGCTTCAGGGTTGGCAAGGAAAATTACTTTCTCAAGCAGGTAGAGAATTGCTTATAAAGGCAGTAGGACATGCTATTCTGTCTTTTTGTATGAGTACTTTTCTTTTGCATAAAATGAATTGTAGAAAATGATGAATTCTTTTTGGTGGGGTATGAAACCGGGTGGGGGAAGGAGAATTCATTGGTTCTGTTGGGATCATCTGTGTATTAGAAAAGAACGAGGAGGATTAGGTTTTCGTGATCTCCACTCTTTTAATCTAGCCTTATTGGCAAAGCAAGGCTGGAACCTAGTCTCTAAGCCAAATTCTTTGGTTAGTCGATTACTCAAAGCTAAATACTTCCCTCGAGGGGATTTTTTGACTTCTCAATTGGGGTCTAATCTAAGTTTTGTTTGAAAGAGTATTTGGTCTTTGAGACAGGTAATTGAGTTGGGATGTCGTTGGAGGTTAGGAGATGGTAGTATGGTTCGTGTTTGGGGGGATCCATGGATTCTTGATGATAATAATTTTCGTATAAGGTCACCTTGTAGGGAAGGCATGGAGGATTTAGTGTGTGATTTATTTATATCAGGGTATAGGGAATGGGATGTTGAGTTGGTGAAGGAATTGTTTAGTGAGGAAGAAGTTGTTTTTAATTCTTTCAATACCTTTAATGCCAACTTTGAGAGATGACACACTTATTTGGCACCATGAGAGGAATGGGATTGATTCTTGTAAATCGGGTTATAGGCTACTTATGCAATTAGATGAATTGACCTTGGGCAATGTGTCTTATGAGGTATGGAGGAGGCTTTGGAAGCTTGCTCTTCCTCCAAAGATAAAGGTTTTTATTTGACGATTGTTTACAAATTGTTTACCCACTCGTGAGAAGTTATTTCTTAAGGGTTTACTTGTTGAGAATAAGTGTACTATTTGTGGATTTTTTGGTGAACATTTGATGCATCTTTTTCTGGATTGTGAATTTGCATTATCATGCTAGGATGTTGAAGGTATTCAGTTGGAGAGTGCTTATATGGATAGTTTTGAGGATTGGTTGTCTACTGTGTTCATGAGCAATGATAGTAACTATATTTCTAAAGTAGTTACTGTTTTATGGTGTGTATGGCGAGAGAGGAATCAAGCTTTATGGCAGTCAAAAGTTTCATCACCGTCCCATGCAGTGCTCACATCACTTGCTTTTGTTGCTAAATGAAGTTTAACCTGTGCCCATGCAATAGCTCATCCGAAATCTTCTTCACATGTTTGTAAGTGGACAAAGCCATCAGCTGGTGTGTTAAAATGTAATATTGACGCATCAATTAATCAAGAATCTCAGTCTAATGGAATTGGGTTGGTTGTTAAGAATGATGCAAGTCTCTTTGTGGTTGGTTTGACTAAGGTTCTTCAAGGGTGTTTTTCATCTAGAGTTGCATAAGCTATGGGTTTTCAAGAAGCATTATCTTGGTTGTTATCTATAGGTTTTTCGAATGTAATTTTTGAGTTGGATGCCAAGGTAGTAGTTGATGCCATTCTTTCTTTTAAGCTAGATGATTCAAAGTTTGGAGCTATTATTAAGAATTATCATTTTTTATTAAATTTGGGTCAAAATTATTCTGTTTCCTTTGTAAAGAGGCAAGCAAATGGTGTTGCTCATACAATAGCTAAGGCTTCCCATTTTTATGCTAGTCCCTCTTTGAAGCATGAGACACCTTTATTTATTGGTGCTCTTCTTGCTTCTGATATTGATGATTAATAAAAATTTTACTTATTTTCAAAAAAAAAAAAAAAAGTAAATTCAAATTATTAAATAAAAAATTAAGTATCTTTATTTTTTTTAAAATTTTTAAAACCAAATCAATTGAAACAATTATAGTCTATAGATTACACTTCCCTTTTAATTTTTTTTAGAAATGTCCCAAACTAAAATTAAAATAGAGTTCAAATAAAAACCAAGGGTATATTCAATATATATATATATATATATATATATATATATATATATATATATATATATATTTAGTATTAGAAGAGAGATTTGAATATGAGTTTATTTATTTAGGTACCATATATACATATATAATCTAGGTGTGCCAAAATAATCTATAGTTTTTATATTCATTAGAAATTTATAATTTTTATTTACATTATTTGTAATAGTAATTAGTACACATAAAAGCTAAATTGATTAAAAAAAATGAAACAATTAATTGGAAACTCATATTATCTTTATTTCCACACTAAAATTAAAATAGAGTTAAAATGATCTGGAAAAAAAAAAAAAAAAGTTAAAATGAGACCCAATGGCATATTCGTAATAAACTCAAACGTTAAGACCTTAATTTGTCTCCTCATGTCCTATATAAACATCTATCTCTGCTTGCTAAAATACCATCTCAAAACCATAAAAAGACAATATTCATTCTCAAATTCTAAAGCCTCATCAGTTTTTCTCTCATAATGTCTGGCTACCCCCATCACCAACCCGGTTACGGCTACGGCGCGCCACCACCAGTCCAACCATACGGTGCCGCTCCTCCATATGGTGCACCACCACCACCTCAGCCCTACGGCGCACCGTCAGCTCCTTACGGTGCCCCCTACGCACATCCTCCAGGCGACAAGCCCCCAAAGGACAAGCCTCACTCCTCTGCACCGGGCGGTTACCCACCGTCAACTCCGTACGGAAGCCCATTCGCCTCACTAGTGCCCTCGGCTTTCCCTCCAGGCACGGATCCCAACATCGTCGCGTGCTTTCAAGCTGCCGATCAAGACGGTAGCGGTTTTATCGACGATAAGGAGTTGCAGAGAGCTCTGTCGAGTTACAATCAGAGTTTCAGTTTGAGAACCGTTCATCTTCTCATGTACCACTTCACCAACACCAACACAAGAAAGATCGGTGAGATTTCAATTTTCCGATTTCAAATATTTTTTTGCCGTTAATTTTTCAATCTCCGTTCTATTTTGAGCATATGCGCATTTTAGCAAAATCTTATTAGCATTTTCTAATGTACGCTAGGCGTTGAGAATACGTCAGCTTGGAATTCTATAGTATTATATAGCATAGGTTGCACCGGATAAAATCTCTTAAGTGGATTTTGGATAAATGTTAAATTAAATAAATCTGCTTGTATTAGTTAGGTCACCAACGCTGGGCCCACATATGTTCTTTCTTTTCTATGATGGCCCACTGATTTGTATTAATTAATAATTAATTTTTCACGCGTCACAATCTGCTTACGCGGATTCATTTGAAATGGCTTAAAGATTGGGATCACAGTGGGTTAGGGTATTATAATACTTTATTCATCTTTAAAAAAGTGTATCTCTACTCTTATTCGTATATATACTCATTTGGTAATAAATTTTAAACCCCGTCTTTATACTTACAGGGTTTCGGATAATATTCAGTTAATCTATTACCTGAATTATTATCAAATTATATTTTTGAATATCTATATAAATTTAAACATAAGTATATAATTATTATAAATCAATATATATTATATTCAAAAAGATTATATATTAAAATTTTTTATTTATTTTAATAGTTTTAATTTAATAACATTTACATATGAAGAAATAAATTTTTTATTAAAAGAATAAAACATGAAAGATAATATATGTACATTAGTCGATTTTTTTTTAAAAAATAGCTGGTCTAATATTATAACCTTAAATTTGTTAAAAAAATTGCTTTTAATTAAATAAAGTAACAGAAAAAAAATATTGTTGTTGGTGATCTTGGCCTTGAGTTAGCTAAGTGGAATATTAAACATACATTTAAAAAATGCATTAACAAAATAACATCTATACTTAAGATGATTTTTTTAATAAAAAAATGCTTATAAATCTTATCAGTTTGACAAATGTCATTAGGTTTGTATTACAAAATCCTTTTTTTTTTTTTTTTTTTTGACAAATCTTTGATATTTGTCCATGACTCTTCGACTTTGTAAATAAAATTAAAAATTAAAAAAGGTTGAATGTAGTAAGGTACCTATAAAAGAATTTTTATAGAAAATCGTGTTTTTCGTCTAAGCATAAAATTCTTTGTTAAATGGCAAATTGACAATGCATGGAGAATGTGTAATTTTTTTGGATTAATTTTATTAAATATGTCTAATTTTCTATAACTAAATACTTCTTTAATATTTTTTATCAAAATCCAAATCTTAGAAATCAAAAAATATAAAATTCTTTTCTAAAAGAAATTTTTGATAATTTTACCAACATTGATCAAAATGAGAAAACCAATAATTTTTTTTTAAATCGCGTCTTCTTAGTCTAAAAGTTGCAAGAGATTTATTTACTCAAATAATAAAACGAGTGTCGCACAAAAAAGTGGCGGCGTTTTTTTTATTCCTGTAATTCTTATTTATTTATATGTTTATACTTATTTTAAAATCTCTAATAGGTCAGATACTATAATATCATCAGTTAATCCAGTCAATTGTAGCTCAAACATTATTTATGTTGATTTGTGTATTTGTGCGTGTTTATATATAAAGCATGGATATGGGTAAAATCCGATAGTTTGGGTAGGTTGTGGGTACGGGTATGGGTAGGGTATTACACTATCCGTATTCTACCCGTACCGACCTGACCCTGATTATTTGTCATGTTTGATAAATGGGGCGGGACGGATTTTCTAATTTATACCGTGTCGGATTTGGGTAATGGTATAATATCCAACCCGATTATATATATTTTATATATATATTTTTTATTTTTTTAAATATTATATGTAATTATGTATTTAATTTATATTTTTTAAATTTATAATTTATTTTTTATATGAAATATAAATTATATTATATGAATATGTAGAAAAAAATAGAAATGAATATATATATATATATATATATATATATATATGAGAAAATAACATTAACAATTTTTTTTGAAGAGAAAAAATAAAAAATAAAAAATAAAAAAAGAAATGTAAATGGGTATCCTTGCCCCGCCCCTCCCGACTCGACCCGAAGTAGGGCGGGTGATGGGAACGGGTTTTGTAAAACCCGACCCGTTGCCATCCCTAGTTGGATCCCACATAATTTACTATTATGCTCCCTCTAATATCAAAATTTCTAATTTTTTTTTTTAAATTTGCAATTTTAATTTGCAGGGCCAAAGGAATTTACTCAAGTATTTTACAGTCTTCAGAACTGGAGGGTGAGTTTTACTTTTGAAGTACTGAGTATGAATGAAGATTAATTGTTAATTTCTGTGTATATATATATATATATATAAATAATGTTGATTCTATTATATGTGCAGGCCATTTTTGAAAGATTTGATAGGGATAGGAGTGGCAGGATTGATCCTAATGAGCTTCGAGAGGCACTATTGAGTTTAGGATTTGCTGTTTCACCTGTTGTCTTGGATTTGCTCGTCTCTAAGTTTGATAAAAGTGGAGGCAAAAACAAGGCCATTGAATATGATAATTTCATCGAGTATGGAACTTTTAGTCTCTTTTTATTGCTTTTGATTTGATAATTATAACATTAATCAAATTAATGCTAATTGTTTTCTTTTCTTTTTTTGTCCTTTTCTCTGAAAATGCAGGTGCTGTCTTACGGTCAAGGTGAGCTCTTTATATGACTACTATTAAAAGTATTGATTTTGTGAATTTCTGTTATGCATGGTTATGTGGGTTTAATGGAGAAAAACATGTTTTGCTAGATGCATTAAATTATATATATGCGACTCACTATCAACTTTATACCATTTGAATTTTTATACATGATGAATGAATGATCTTCAATGCAGAGTGTAGAGTTTGAAAATAAAGGGAGTTGTAAATAAATTTTTTTAATGTTTTAAGTTTTTAAGTGAATTTTTATTTTTTTTTTGAAACTTTGAAAGTTTTAATTGAACTTTTAATTTCTTCTTATAACATAATTTCAAATTGAACTTCTCCTTAATCTGATTTCCTTGACATGCAAATTGGTGTTTGTTACATGAGTTATAATTATTATATGGCATTTTGATGGTTATAATTTATTTGCTTTCAGGGGCTGACTGAGAAATTCAAGGAGAAAGACACTTCATACTCTGGATCAGCAACTTTCACTTATGAAGCTTTCATGCTAACTGTTCTACCATTCCTCATAGCTTAGGATGAAAGTTGAAAAGGCTTTTGGACTGTGAATTTGGAAGCTATATATATGTATCTTTTCGACTAGTCCTCCCCCCTCCCTCTTTCCTCTCCTTTCCACTTCCCGTCTCTGTGTCTTTGTCTGAAAACATTTTGAAGGATTTAATGAATTAGTATGTTAATAGATTTCCATCTTATATGTTGGCCATTCCATCATTGGTTCCACATTCCTATGGTGCAGAGAAATTTGGATTGGGATTAGCTGCCTTCTATGGTTGCGAGTTGATCTTTTGAATGGTTGGGGGCTTTTTCACTAGTATTTAAGTTGAGAATAACAAGTCTGGAGACTGGACGAATGTTTGTTTTAGGATGATTTTGAAATGTTACTAGAAATGTGTAATTTCAAATACAATCAACATTTGTTTTTTGGAAATATAATTTTGTTCCTGATTTTTATACAAATTAAATCAAAACTGTTAACTTTTATATTCCAAAGATCTTGAATTGGGTGCTTGATTATAATTTGAGATTTATCATTTAAATTTTAAACAATTATGATTTGAATTTGGAATATTTATCAAGAATTTTAACATTTAATAAATTTAAATTTTTTTAACTTAATTCTTGAACAATTTAAGTTTAATTTGGATGTGAGCAAAATATATTTTCTTTTTTCCTTTTGTAGGTTGTAATTTGGCTTATATTAATTCGATAACTTGCAGTCATTATTATCACAAGCGTTTGCACAATGGTTTGAGGTTTAACTGTATTAGATTGGCCATTGAAGGTCATTTACTAATTATACATCTGTTTGTAAATCGGATTGCAAATCTCAATTTATAAGGAAAATCATTTCTCAGACGCCCAAAGTTTTGAAAAGGTTTAATTTTCTAAATTCTTACCTAGTTGATGAATAAGTTTAAGGTAAATTATTATTTAGTCTCTAAGGTTTGACCTAATTAATTAATTTGTCCTTATTTTTTGAGAAATTAACTAATTAATACTTCAATTTTGGTTTCATTAAATTATTTAGTTATTCTGTCTAAGGGTGAGCAAAATCGGACCAAATCAGAAAATCAAATCAACTAGTTCGATTTGGTTTTATTTTTTTAAAACTTCAGTTCGATTCAATTTGAAAATCTTAAAACCGAATTAAATTTCTATTAGATTTGGTTTTTGCCCAAAAAAGCTCGATTAAAACCGAACCAACTAAACTTTATATATATATATATATTAAAATCTATTTATATAAAATCTATTTATAATATAAAATCTATTTATATTATATATATATATATAATATTTATTTATTAAACACATATTAAAATGTACTTAAATTTTATCTCAAATTTATGAAGAAAAAGATAAATAGCAAAAAAAAAAAAAAAAAAAAGCCAAAACCAACCCAAATGACAAACCGAACCAAACTTTTTGGTTCGGTTTGTTAAAAATGCAATTTTGGTTATTTCAGTTCGGTTTTAAATCAAACCGACCATTTGAACACCCCTAATTTTGTCTAGTTTTTGTACTTTTTTTAATGTTAAATTTATGAAAAATAATTAAAATGCCCTTTATATATAATAAATATAAATATAATTTTATTATTTAAAAATAATAAATAAAAAATTCAAATTAATAAAAATAAATAATATTTTTATAATAATTATATTTAATATCATCAAATTATAAAATTAGTTATTATTATATAATTATTATATATAATAAAAAATATTTATATTAATAAAATTAAATAATTAAATGATTATTAAATAATTATTATTTAATTTTTAAATAATAAAATTAAAATTATATTTATTATATGTACAATAGTATTTTAGTCATTTTTCATAAATTCAACTAAAAAAAGTACAAAAAACTGGACTGAAAAACTAAATAGTCTAACGGAATAAAAATTGAGAGATTAATTAATTAGTTTTTCAAAAAGTAAGGATGAATTAATTAATTAGATCAAATCTTAAGGATTAAAAAGTAATTTACCCATAAATTTATTCACTATATATACTTCATACTCAATTCATGAACAAATTTATTCACTATATACACTGTAATGAATTTCATAAAAAAAAAAAAAAGTATTTGTAAATAAATTTTATGTTTGGATTAAATATATAATTCATTTTGAATATATACCTTTACTAGTTTGTAGTAAGAATTATTAGCTTTATCAATTTGTTTCATTTTTAAGTTTAAAGTTGATTATGTATAAAATCTATTTTAAATTTACTTCATTTACAAATTTTATCAATTTTGATAGAATTTGACTAAATATTATTAATTTTGTAAAATAAATTTTTTTAAGAATGGATGCTAATATTCTAATATTCTAATATTACAAATGTTAAATTCCCTATCTAATGTTAAAAAACAAAATTTTAATTTTAATCAACTTTTATTTATATCAATCACTTTAAATATGATTTAAATATAAAATTTTATGAAATTTATTTATAGGATGCATGTATTGAACTTCCTAATACTGGGTTTCTTGTGCATATGGGAAGTTCATATACTCTGAATTAATAATATTAACTATTAAGTAAATATATTTGGATAATTACTCATTTCATATTTGGGTTGAGAATTTTAACCTCAATGAAATTTGTCAAAATCTATAAAATTAAAAATTTCAGTTTTTTATTTCATAAATTTATATAATTTCATTTGTTTGATATAAAAATAAAAATAAAACCCATGAACTTGAATGATATTTTTGTAATAAAAAGATATTTTATAAAATATTTTATTTATTAAAATGAGAAATTCCAAAATCGCACCATCTTAAAAATTCAAAATGTTTTTCAATAATCTATGAATTTTATATCTTTTTATTGTGTCAAACTAGTGATTATTGTACCAAATCTATAGATTTTTCATTCAAAATCTCTCTAAAACACAGTCGAAATTATTGAGTAGGCAAAATTATAAAAAATGGACATGATGTTGATTTTCAAGTACTTAATTATTTTAAATAATTACTATCCAAATAAAATCTATATTTTTATAGCTTTTATATATTAACTAAGCAGCAAATAAACAACCGTTGCTAAACAGCAACATAGATGATTAATCTTCGAATTGTGGCAACAAAAGAACAAATTGCAAGTTAAAAGAAAATGGGCAATTGCTTCTTACAAAAATCTATTTCATAGGAAACTGTTATTGTTAAAGAAATATGATATGGAAAAAAAAATCTCACATTGATTTGAAATGAAATAATATGTAGTTAATATATGGTGACGGTCTATCACTTAAGTAGTTGGTTTGGTTTTAATCATTTTAATTATGATAGTGCCTAATATACCAATATATACTATGTATATTTGTGTTCTTAATACTCTCCTATGTTTTTTCTTGAATTATTTTAATTGCATATTATTTAAAATAGATGAAATTCAAGAGCATCAGTGTGAGGTCTCGCCCGAACGCCCCTCCCCTAGCTTGGAAAATTGTTGTGTCTTAAGGAAAGGCGATAGCGATTTTTAAGAGAGGTTAAGGTACGAGTTTCGATGCTCACGATTGGAAGCGGCTATTGCTTCGGAAAATTGATTTGATTTTTGAAAAGGATTCGGGAGTCGCCACCCTAATTTATTTTAAGTGAAAAAATTAAGAAAAAATTCATTTTGACTTCAATTTATTAATCTTTAATTAATTTACCCAAGGATAAAATCGTTAATCTTCGAACCAAGTTTGGGCTCGGGGATTAGGTTTTTGATTTTAAATAATCTTGATTTGGCATTTAAATTTGATTTGTCTTTTGAAAAATAATTTCATGGATGACGGATATTAATGACAATTTATAATGCATGAGCATGACATAATTATGACACAGATGAAAAAATAAAGAGCGAGTATTTAAACATCCACAAGTAAAGGAGAGTATTTCCTCTAACTCTTATGGGTATTAGGAAAATCACAAAATCGTTCTTTTACTCCAAAAATAATTAACTAAATAACATTAATTACAATTTACATAGAAAGCATAAATTTACATGGAAAGTAATTGGGATTTGGATTTGAAACTTGGATTTAGATTCCAAACTTGCTTACGTACCCCATTGAATGGGGATTAAAACCCACGTAGTTCATTCCACTATGAGGTGGAAGGGGGTTTAAAAATCGGTCAAATTTGATTGGTTTGGTTTGGTTTGGGGTTTGAGTGAGGGTAAGAGATTATACATTCTTTGTGGGTTTGAGTAGTGGGAGAGTGGTTTTACCAGAGCGGAGTTCCGTTTCGAAAAATAGGATTGATTTTGAAAAAAGGAGATTTGATTACTTGATTACTCAATTTTTAATTAATTAAAATGATTAATTAATTAAAGTGATTAATTAAAAGGATTAATTAACCAATTTGAGTGAAAATTTTAAAAAAATAAATAAATAATTAAAATTAATTTTTAATTAATTAATTAATTGAGAGTGGGTGGGGATTAATTTTAAAAAAATGAATTAATTAGTTAATTAAAATTAATTTTTAATTAACTAACTAATTAGAGAGAGAGAGAGAGAGAGGAAGCAATTAGATAGCAATCAACAAAAACTTGAGGTGTGAATAAATAGTGAGGAGAGTGGGGTATTTATAGGGAAAATTGGGAGGGAGGTGAAAAAAGACCAAAAATGACTTGAAAAGTGAGAAAAAGGGAGGGCAAAAACAGAATTGCGCAAAAAGGTGATCGGCCGCGGAGGGGAGTGGCAGACACTCGTGTAGCTCACGCGCGTCTGCAAGGAGCAGGTGTGGCGTCTGCCGGAGCGTCTGGCGGACTCGCCAGATGTGCCGGTGGATCCGCTGGCATGTCCTGCGGACGTGTCAGTACGGGTTGACACATTAGCATGTACTGACGCTTATGCCACTGATACGGGTCGGTGGCGGACGCGCGAGGGGTACGAGCCACGCGGACGCCGCGTGGATGTCACAAGGACGCCGCGTGCTTCCACCCGGACGTGCGCAGACCCGTGGAGGACACGCTTCTGAACCTCGCGGATGTCCACTGCGCCTCGGGTTTAGGCTTCGGTTCGATTTTTGAGGCTTTTTCAGGTCAGTTTTTGGGAGTTTTGGATCAGTTTTTGGCTATTCTGAAATCTGAAAAATTACCGGTCAGTGGCGGTGGATCCAAAATTAATTATCGGACATTTTGACAGTCAGTTTAGAGAAAAATTGGGTCATTTTTGGGAAAAGACTGTCGATACAGGAGGTCCGGTCAGGGTTGAAAAAATATCAGGTTGGATAGAAAAATATTTCAGTCTGCTTTGGTAAGTTTAGAAATATTTTTGGGACAGTTTGACAGTCTGCTTTGACAAAAATTTGGTCAGTCTCGGGAAAATACTGTCTGGTACAGGTGGTCCGGTCAAGATCAGAAAAGTGCTGGCTTGGATAGAAAAATATTTTGATCAGTTCTGTGAGTTTAGAAATAATTTTGGAGGTGCTAAAATAAGGGTTCACAGCTGCTCCTCATTGAAACTGTCTATTTATTTGACAGTCTTGATGAGCGTGAAGCCGAAGATTTTGATGGATCTGGGTTTGAAAAATGATTCCGGATGTATTGAAGTTGTTCTGGTAATTTTTGGAGTCTGATCTGGCAGGTTTTGAGAGATTGGTGAATTTTCAGGTACATTAATTTATGGTCTTTTGAGCGTAAGAAACGCGTCTTTGATTGGAAGGTAGGCAAATTTGGTGTTTACGGGTAGAGAAAAAATCACACAAACATGTGGAGACTCTTGGATCTGAATTCTGAGTTAAAATGCTCTGAAAAATAAATTTTTATCCGGTAAATAATTGTGCGGCACATTTTTCTGTTCAAGGAGCTCTATAAATAAAGCTCCTTGCAGCTCATTTCACTTGCACCATTTTCATTTCTCTTTCTTTGCTTCAGCTCAAATGTGAGCTTTCTAACTTCTTTCTTTCAATTCTCGTTTTTTTTTTTTTCGAAAAACAATAATGATTTTTTTTTCCAACAACAATAATGATTTTTTTTCTTTTTTTTTTCAACAATAATAATGATTTTTTTTTTCCAACAACAATAATGATTTGATTTTTTTTTTACTGGTAGTAATTGAAGACTTATTCTTACCAGTCTGCTTTGTTGTGCTTTTCAGATTTAGCATTCTACACCGATGGCTCCGAGATCCAGACATGAAGCTTCCTCGTCTCGTCACACCGTTACCTTCTCGGTGAACGGTCCGCGGGGGCGCATTTGCGAGCCGCCCAGAGACAATCCAAACCCATCGCTCCTGCTGCAAGAGCCGAATGCGCACGTCTCACGCGGGGGGCATTTAGCGGTCAGTATCCCACCTTACTCCTTTTTTCGAGCTTTCTTTTTTAGAAATTTTCTTGTTTTCAGCATATATATACACTGGTTGAATACAGACTGCGACGATTAAGAATAGGGGTGGACGGTGCTACTTAGCATAGGTGATTAAGTGTTACACCCTGGAGAGTGGCATCCAGGCATTACTGGAGCCCACTGGTTTCGTTGACTTTTTGGCGGTGAATGCGCCCGATCATGCTAACATGATCGTAATCAAGGCCCTGGCTAAGAGGTGGTGGGATACTACTAACACTTTTCATTTTGCTTGTGGGGAGCTGACTTGCACTCCGCTTGATCTGTATATGATCTCGGGGATCCGTTTCGGGATTCGGTCCCTTGACATGTGCAATGACTGGAGGGTGACTTTCTCTACTGAAGAGATGCAGAATCTGATTGGCTTCGATCCTCTTAGGGATAACATGTATGTCAGGCGCACTTATCTGCATGAGAGGCTAGAGTGGTTGACGGTGAGTAACCTTACTTCAGACGAGGCCATTGCTCGTTTATGCTTGCTGATCATCATGGGTTGTACTTTTACCCATACTATGAGGGACACAGTGGACCTGAATGTCCTACCCAACTTGGTGCACATGGATATATGGGACCAGTATGATTGGGGGGGGGGGGGGGGGTGCAATTCTGAGCACGATGTACCGCGAGATGATAAAACTATCTAGGGGATGCTTCTTATCTGTTAGTGGGACGGCTCTCATCTGGGAGGTAGATATTCTGATCATGCTTCTCTGTTTTGTTCTATGGATCTTATCTCTGCTATTCTGACAACTCTTGTGTCGCAGCTTTGGGCCTATGAGTACTTCTCCTTTATTGCCCCTAGGTTGATCAGGCAACGGATATCAGATTTTCTGGCTGGAGTGAGATGGGAAGAATCGAACCAGGGCATCCTTCGCAGGCACTCCTTGTTGACTATTCGAGCTTTCTTCGACCAGTTGGCTGGTCCTCAGGTATTTACCTTGTTGTTGTTTACCTCTTGCCTGTTGTCTTACTCTGACTTGCTTGCTGATTCCTTTTGATAGATTGCCCGACCATTCGGAGAGAGGATGTTGTATGCTCCTCATGCGGCTTTTGTAGAGACCCTTTCTCGCAGGCGAGCATTGTTGCGGTCTCCCTACTTTCGTCTGTACTATCTGGGTGAGAGAGTTCATTTTCAGGTCATGGGATCTTAGTGTGTGCCTGCCCCTCCGCCAGTTGACATGCACTACAGGGTTGAGATCCAGGCTTCTCAGGAGTTTTACAATGGAATGGAGGCCTACTTGAGTTCTGTAACAGATTCCTAATGCGGGAGATTACATGGCAGGGACGACCATCTACTGCATCTGCCATCCTGAGGGAGCCCATTCCTCCGACTGCTCCTGAGGTTCTATCAGCTAGCTCGTCTGGGGAGCATGTCCCTGAGTTTGACCATAACGCCGGCCCTAGCCACAGTACCAGTGGGATAAATTGGGACACAGAATATCAGCTTCCTGAGGAGATTGGATACTATAGTGCAGATGGCATCATGAGATTGTGGCAGCTTCTTGATGCTGTTCGCCCGGGCGAGCGAATGATCCCTGACGATGTCGCCCAGGTACTTTCTTTACTTCTCCCATCTTTAGAAATGATCTTTGGGTAGGATTTTCATTATATGCTTTCTGATGCTTCGGAAAGGATGACATTATCATTTTCTTCATGCAGGCTCCTGGAGACTATGTTCGGCGCAATTATCGCGTTTCCCGTAGGATCGAGGTAGCCATTGGTGGACTTCTCACGCGCCTTGACATCGTGAACTCACGGGATGCAGATGACGAGGATGTCCTTAGGAGGAGGAGGAGAGGAGGCCGGTTATGATTGATGGCCGATGGCGAGGCTTGTACTGACTTTGGTTTGCTTTATGTTGTTATAGCTTTTTCTCTTTTTTATCTTTTTTACTTCCCTGGCAGGAGGTAGTACTTATTCGGATGACTGTATCTTTAATGCCCATGGCGGGTGGTATTACTTATCTGGATGACTGTATCTATATGTCCCTGGCGGGTGGTAACACTTGTCTGGATGACTATATCACTTATGACTATGCACTTGATGTATGCACTTCTGTTTCCTGTTATGTGTTTTGATGATACCGATGATGTATGCTTGTGTATGCATGATTTATTATGCGACTCTTTCAATGCTTTGCTCTATCGTGTATGTTTATGCACCGTGGATGCACATTCTGCAAAAATAATAAGAATTATATACCATGTATATAATTTTTGTGCAAAGAAATGCATGCCCTAAGATGTGTCTTTTGCTGAATTACGGCTTCAATTTATTGCTTTCGCTTGACTCCGGTCTCGGGAACTGTGAAAAAGAATCCAGTTTCTTGAGTTTTCTGTCGATTTTCATTCTTCTATCATTTCTTTACTTATTCTCCCTAGATTTTCACATTCATGGAGCCGTATTTCAGTCATAGTATGCATGTATGGACCAAGAGACTCGAGAAGGTGGAGAGGATCAATTTAGGTAGATATGGCATTGCAACGATGGTGACACTGCGAGGAGTTTGGGTTGATTGGGATTTTCTAAGAGCCTGTTTTAGGTTCTGGAATCCGGTGGCCCGTGTTTTTCGCTTTGGGTACGGCCATGAAGGAGCTTTACCCCACCTTTGAGGAGTTCAGCGCCATACTTGGCTGTGATCCCGAGGCAGTCTTGGTGGTGCCGAACTTCAGAGTGGGTCATTTTTGAATTTTTCAGGAGCTTCTAGATCTGCCTGAGGATGTTGCGAGTCAGATGGTTATTGATGGCCAGGTGGACCTGACTGCAGTGATTGCAGAGTTTTAGGATATTGGTGACTCCGGGGACATGAGGAGACAGAGACTCATGATGAAAGCCCTGGTTTTCTATTTGGCTGCAGGGTATCTGTTCCCTAGTTCTGTCGGATGGGGTGATGCCAGAGTGACTGGCCTGGTTCTCCAGATGGAGCAGAGTCGTTCTGTGGCTGGGGTAGTGTTGGTTGAGACACTGATGAGTTTGGACTGCTATTTTCGGGGTCTGAAGAGATGGACTGTTTCTCTAATTATTCTTCAGGTGAGGGAAAAAGTATGTTCGGTCTTACCCTTCCTTTCATTGGTACTTTATGGATGTCTGATTTTGAAATTTTTAGGTTCTTTTGCAGGTCTGACTCATGGATCATCTCAGAGTGGTGGTTGCCCCGGCGAGGAGTCCCTACACGGCTTCTCAGTACCATATGAGGCCGATCCAGGTTCGCTGAGGCTCGGTTAGGGAGTGGATGGGCTGGTTGCTGGAGGTTGCCCCTGAGGACATACTTTGGCATTGCCATGGGTACGACATTAGGTCTTTTATGACCATGAGTCATGGGTATTGGGTGGTCTGTGCTTTTCATTTTGGTGTTGCTATGGAAGAGTTGTGCCCTACCTTCAAGGAGTTCGGTGCCATATTCGATTGCGATCTGGAGGCAGTCTTGGTAGTTCCAGAGTTCAAAGTTGGGCATTTTTTGGCTTTTCAGGAGTCTCTAGACCTGCTCCCAGGATGTTGCTAGCTGGATAGTCATTGATGGTTGGGTGAATGCGATGGCTGTGATCAAGGAGTTTCAGGACCCCAGTAACTTTGGAGACTTGAAGAGACAGAGGCTTAGGATGAGGGCTCTGATTTTTTATCCGATGGCTGGGTATTTGTTTTCTTTTCAGTTCTACTGGTTGGGGTGATGCTGGAGTAGCGGATTTGATACTTTAGATGGGGTAGAGCCGTACTGTGGCCGAGGGTGATATTGCTTGAGGTTGTTTGGCTAGTTGAGAGAGAGTGTCGGGCTGCTCTACTGAGTGACATTGATGATGACACTATAGAAGAAGGGGAGACTATTACAAGAGAGACGGATAGAGTGACTTGACCTTTAGAGGAGACTCGAAGAGCTACTGGGGCTCGACACTACAGGCTATACTGGTGACTGAGACTGTAGTGGGAGTGATAGAGAAGATTGTGACTGCAGTGAGGAGACAGGGTGACATTACAATGGTGGTTCAGAGGAGGCTTTTGTTGCAGTAGTAGGGACTAGTTCCCAAGCTACTTCTATACAGAGGAGGATTACCGGGAGTAGTTTTGGAGCTGCTGACATTTGTGGTAGGATTTTGGTATGTCTATAGGGAGCAGTTTTGGTTCTGCCAGTGTCCCTACTGCTGCAGCGGAGGGAGGTACAGAGATTAGGAGGATAAGTGTGACCATTGAGGAGATTGTGGTGGACTCTGATTCTGATGAGAGCACGAAGGATGTGCACCTTAGGAGGAGGTAGAGGATTGGCTATACTCTGACTTCAGACATGATGATGACACCCCTTTCTTTTTTTCTTGTACTTGCTAAGGATTTGCTGCGGGTTTCCTGTGTTTGTATATGCCTGCAAGCTGATATGATCACACGATACATGATAAGTTGTAGATGATATTTGGAATGGGCTATCCCTTTTTTTGTGATGATGAATTGTATTCTGTAAAATCTGATCATCATTGTATAAGACATCCTTTATTTTTTGCTCTAACTTCTGCCCGAGTCGCCCTCTCGGGTTTTCAACTCGACGAGCTTGCTCTAATTTCTGCCTAAGCCGCCCTTTCAGGTTTTTAGCTTAACGAGTATTTTTCCTTTTTATTTTTATTTTTATTTTTTTTGGAAAAAGAACCAAATGAAATGATGCATTTAGGGGCAGAGGAAATGAGAATGAAATGCTTTGTCGTGAAAACAAAAATGCATTATACTATGATTTGGACCGCACCTGAGTCGGGCTGCCTACATATCCCTTACATCATTTTTTTGTCATTTTCTTTTAGGGAGAATCAGGTCTACGTAGTTCTAATTATAGTGCTTTGAAGATGTGAGAAACTAACTATAGACATTACCTTAGACAAAGTATCTCTTAGTTGATCTAGGTTGTAAGGATTGGGGGATTTGTTTCCATCCACGTCCATGAGGATGGCGCCTTCGTCGGATAGAATCTTCTTGAGTACGAATGGTCCAGCCCATTTTGGTTTGAACTTTCATCTTGGATCGTGCACAGGAGCTCGGATCACTTTTAGGATAAGATTTCCTTTTTGCAAACCTCTGTTCTTTCGCCTTTTGTTGAAGTGTTTGGCTAGCTTCTGTCGGTAACCTTAAATCTTGTACAAAGCTTCTATTCTCTTTTAGTCGGTGGCATTCAGCTAGTCATGACACCAGTTGATTCACTCTGCTTTCATTTTTCGCGGCTTCTACTTAACATGCTTCATATATGTGTGGGCTGAAATCTTGTGAACCATGATGCTTGAGTCTACCATGTCCTTAAGTTCCACGCAAAACAGTCCAGGAAAAACATGAGCCCTTTGATTAATGCCTGCCTGTCATGATATGCAGATACAATGTATGTGACTTTCGATTTTTCCTTTGTGTCATATTTAATTGATTCTTTTGCCTTTTAATTTTAATTTTAATTTTTTTTATTTTTTTTCCAGATGTCCTATACAATGATGAAATCAGAAGAAGTAGAGCAAAACAGAGGGTTCAAACTTTTCATTGCTGATAAAATTCCCATTACCATGGGTTACATTAAAAGGTAAGCCTATAAGGCAAAATATAGACTCAAAAAGGAAGGCTTGATAGACTCGAATTCAGAAACAGACTTAAAAGACTCGGACAGACTTAGGTGACTCGACTCAGACTCGGAAGACTCATACATAGATTCAGAGGACTCAGACTCGAACATGGATTGAGATGACTCAAAGGATTCAGACATGGACTGAGAGGACTCGGGTACAGCAGGGCCGACACCCTTTTGAAAGTACCAATTATTGGTTGGAGGATGGGACGGTTGGATAAGCTCAGTGGTTCGGAAGAGGATTGGTGGCAGTATTAGGCTTTGGCTTGGGAGCAATGATGTCTCCGCTATCGATGAGGTCCTGAATTCTGTGTCTCAGAGCCTTACATGCGTCGGTCTTGTGCCCCGCTCTTTGGTGATAGTCACAGTGCTCGTTAGCATTATACTTCTTGGGCCGGGGATTGGGGGGGTGCTCTTGGTTCCAAAGGCTTGATTATCTTGGCTTCTAAAGCTTTCTTGTAAACCAAGGCGAGGGGTATTTGCAAATTAGTAAAGGTCCTTCGTCCCAATTTCAAAGGATGTTGGCTGGTGATGGTAGCTGCCTTGGTACTCTCCCATTCAACGAAGGTGAGGGAAGTGTAGGTGTCACTTTTCTTGCATCTCTTTTCCACTATGGCAATTTGCTCAAGCATGTTACGCTTCAAGGCTTTCTTAATAATTGGTGGGGAAGGATTTTCCCTACTTTGAAAATGATTCAAAGAGAAGGATAGGTCAGCACGAGGGATTGATGGTGTGATAGAGGTCAGGATGGCATTAGTGTTAGAGATTGGTAATGTGAGATTATAGGTCAGATCAACGGTAGGGGCAACATCCATGGGGGCTTAGCTTGGTTCATTATTCCCCTCACCTTATCGATGATGAGCTGGTGTTGGAGACTCATGGCATTAGTGGAAGCATTGGTGAGATGGACCAGCGTATTGTTGAAGCTGGCCTGTTGAGCATTAAGGGTATAGGTGAAATTGATTTGTTGGGTGGCTAAAACTTTGTTGAAATTAGCTTGTTGAACACTAAGGACAAAGTTGAGAGTGGCTTGAAAATTTTCCTATTGCTTTTTGAGGAGGTTGGTGAAGAAGGCATTCACGGAATCAATATTGATTGGGTTGGCCATCAGCACCTTCAAAGGAAAAGGAAAAGGAAAGGGTAAGAATTTACACTTGGCATGGATAAACAGATGCAACGGTACATCGAGAAAAGGATTCCCTTCACCGGGTTTTATTGGTTGGGAATTTTTTGGGTGACGGACCACCGATTTTGGTATATAGGGTGAGAAGACTATATTCTCGAGTTTCTTATGAATGTATAAATGTCAATGGCATGATGCATGACAAAAAGGTTTCATGGTATATGCATAAGCTTTCATTTATTACGGTTCATGGAACCTGAGGTCAAAGGCTAAGGCTATTATATGCACAAGGGTGAAAGGTGGCTTGGTTTAAGGTCTCCGTCCCACTAGAGCATCGATATACCTAACCACATGTGAGTCAAAGAGACTCGCGTGGGTCCAATAGTACAGACTGCTCGTTACACCACCGAAATGATCAGGGATTCGTCGCGGGGTGGAATGCTTTCGCTATCTCCCAACATACTCAAAGAGAGTTACCGAGCTAATGCTACTTGCCATCCAAAAGTTTTCCTAAATCTAGAGCTAGGCAAAGAGCCTTTATTATGCAAAGTGATGCATGAAAGTCGAATTAAATTTAAATGCCAAATGGATATTATTTTTGAAAAATTTTAACCAAATAGTATTCCTCTTTATTTACTTTCCTTTTATTGAAAAAGGGTGGTAGTTGGTCCCCAGTGGAGTCGCCAACTGTGAGGCCTCGCCCGAACGCCCCTCCCCTCGCTCGAAAAATTATTGTGCCTTAAGGAAAGGCGATGGCGATTTTTAAGGGAGGTTAAGGTACGAGTTTCGGTACTCACGATTGGAAGCGGCTATTGCCTTGGAAAATTGATTTGATTTTTGAAAAGGATTTGGGAGTCGCCATCCTAATTTATTTTAAGTGGAAAAATTAAGGAAAAACCCATTTTGACTCCAATTTATTAATCTTTGATTAATTTACCCAAGGATAAAATCGCTAATCTTCGAACTAAGTTTGGACTCGGGGATTAGGTTTTTGGTTTTAAATAATTTCGATTTGGCATTTAAATTTGATTTGTCTTTTGAAAAATGATTTCATGGATGACAAATATTAATGACAATTTATAATGCATGAGCATGACATAATTATGAGACAAATGAAAAAATAAAGAGCGAGTATTTAAACATCCACAAGTAAAGGATAATATTTCTTCCTCTAACCCTTATGGGTATTAGAAAAATCACAAAATTACTCATTTACTCCAAAAATAATTAACTAAATAACATTAATTACAATTTACAAAGAAAACATAAATTTACATGGAAAGTAATTGGGGAAGGGGATTGATTGAGATTTGGATTTGAAACTTGGATTTAGATTCCAAGCTTGCCTACGTACCCCATTGAATGAGGATCAAAATCCACGTAATTCATTCCACTATGAGGTGGAAGGGGGTTTAAAAATCGGTCAGATTTGATTGGTTTGGTTTGGTTTGGGGTTTGAGTGAGGGCAAGAGATTATACCTTCTTTGTGGGTTTGAGTATTGAGAGAGTGATTTTACCGGAGCGGAGTTCTGTTTCAGAAAATAGGATTGATTTTGAAAAAAGGAGATTTGATTACTTGATTACTCAATTTTTAATTAATTAAAATGATTAATTAATTAAAGTGATTAATTAAAAGAATTAATTAACCAATTTGAGTGAAAATTTTAAAAAATAAATAAATAATTAAAATTAATTTTTAATTAATTAATTAATTGTGAGTGGGTGGAGATTAATTTTAAAAAAAGAAATTAATTAGTTAATTAAAATTAATTTTTAATTAACTAACTAATTAGAGAGAGAGAGAGGAAGTAATTGGATAGCAATCAACAAAAGCTTGATGTGTGAATAAATGGTGAGGAGAGTGTGGTATTTATAGGAAAAATT
>CATKHJ011060560.1:0-23720 GCA_949750685.1 Vernicia montana
GACAAGGCTTCGGGACGTATGGACGGAGCGGGCGACCGGATCGCAATTCCACCTTGACTTGACTCGGCGGAAACAAAGCCTCCTAATGGCTACTTGGACGGCTCTTAGGACTCTCTCGAACTGGCTTGAGAGAACCCACAAACAACCACCCAATAAGAACAAAGTTTTGAACTAAAAGGCAGCTCTTTTCGAACTAAGCCTTTAAAAAAAGCTAGCTTTTAACCAATTAGATTTGATTTTAGCTAGTTTTGTGTGTTAAGTTCTGTAGAAGTGAGTTGGGGGGGCTAGTTTATATAGGAATAACAGTTAGGGAAGTTTTTATGTTTTTTTGATGTGGGATTTAGCATTCTGAAGCTCGAAACCGCACACAGGGCTTTTGGGACCACACACGAAGCTTCTGGGACCGCACAGAAGAAGACGGACCGCACAGAGCAGGAGGAACCGCACAGGCCTGGTTTGGGACCGCATAGGGCCTGTGAGGTAACTGGAGGGCCCTGTGCAGTCCTCCAGGTCAGACGGGGCCGGTTCATCAGATTTTTCAACCCTTTCTTGCCCGTTTCAGTTTCCGAGGCTTAATCACATGTCCGAGGGTTCAGACGGTGCAAAATTCAGAGTTCACAACATTATAAGTGTATTCATCACAAATTATCATTACTTTATTCAACAATTTTGAATTTAACTCTTTTTTTTTTTCTCCTTTGCTTTAACTACCCTTCCTTTTCTTTAACTACCCTTCCTTTTCTTTTCTTTTATTTACTATATTCTTTTCAATTTTCATTTATTATTCTATTAAATTATTTTCTTTTTAATTAAAATTTTCAATTACACCATTTTTGCTCTCCTCTTCTAATTCAATTTTTATATAAATTTCATTATTAAAATCATTTCAAATTATTTATACCTACATCATATTTTTTCTAATATATATTTTTTATTTTCTCATAATATTTTTTTTTACATTAACATTAATTGATTATTAATTTATATATATGTTAAGTAAATTACTTTATTATTAATATCATTAATATAAAAATTTCTTAAATTTCGTTAATATTATTAATATCATACACACAAATCATGGATAGCACACATTTTTTAATAAAATTATGACCTTTTTAATAGAATATTGGAGAAAACTAGTCCAATTTATTTTAAGAACATTGGAGATAGTTAATTAGTAAGCTATACATATTATTAGGAAGAAATTTGCTCCAATTTCTTTCTTTGATATCATACTTACCTCTTATTACAAGCTGTAATATCTTGATTGGGTCACTGGCAGTGAGCTTTCCGAGCTTATTCCAGCTAACTCCGACCTCCATTCGCAGTGATTCTGATACGGTTAGACTCTTCTCCTCCTAAGCTTCATTTTGGTACCTCGTTTGCTAATTTTGGACTAACTTCAATTTTGGCTTGAATCCGACGAAAAACCCAGACTGTTGACGCCGTTTTCCGGCGATCTCCTGCAAGTGAGTGAAAGTGACCTACATTTTCGGATTACTTGCTTCGAGATGAGTCTGTTGATTCCAGTATTATCGCTATCTGCCACCGTTAATATTTTTCCAACGACTTTTGCGACTCTTAGGTGAGTATCGCCTGACAGTCCAAAAATTATTTTTGATGTTTAAATTGACTTTTGGATTGAATAATTTTATATGATTAAGTTATTGATAAGTTCATATAATTATTTGTGATTAATTAAAGTATTTTGGGACTATTAAGAAATAATATTATTTCCAGTAATTAATTACGGACTGTAAATTATGTATTATGAAATGATGAATTTCTTTTGTAAGTTGGTTTACGGGAGCCTAGAGGGGGGCATCTGAGATTTATTTGAGTTAAGTCTGTTGTCTGCGTTTTAAGGGGATTAAGTTTATTCTACGGAAAATTCTGCTGGATTTCGGTAGATTTCTCCACAATCTTAGGATATGTCTATCTTTTGATTTTTATAATTTTTATTCTGATAGTCCGTTGATACTTTATTTTTTAGATCGTTTATGACCATCTTCTGCAGCTCTAGGTCCCAGTCAGTTATTATTGTTGAGTTTTCCTGTCATCTTTTCCGGTAGTAGAATTTATCTTGATTAAATGTTATATATTTTATTATAAACTTTAGATTCCGCAATTACAATAGATTGAATTTATATCTATATTAATACTTTTGTTTTAATATCTGGTTGTCTATATTACGGTATGATGAGATTTTCTACTAAATAGAAACCTGGTGTAATGATGACATTATTGAGATTGTAGCCCTGAGTGGCTTTTTTTATGATGTTGTGCACGTATTATGTTAGCAGATGGGCTCATAACTCTTGAGTTATGATCTTTTGTAGATTCTCTGTTGATTTGACAGGTCAAGTTGACTACGAATTTTGAAAATCTTAAGTTTTTTCGTGCCCTAGTGTTGGTCACGTATCCCTAAAGTCGGGTCGTGATACAAGTAGTGTTTTAAAAATCAGACCGATAACTGAATCAGTCAAGTTATTGATTTACGGTTTGATCGGTTCGGTTCGCCAGTCCGATCGACTCTTTTTATTTATCATTTATTTTTAATTTTTTTATATGTCAAAACGACATCATTTTGACATATTCAATTTTTTAAGTATCAGACCGGACCAATGGCCATTTTTAATTTAATTAATTTGATTCAATTTTTAAAACATTGCTTACAAGTACTATATTTAAATATTGAATGAGCTTATGTACTTTACTCTCATTTCCGTTTTGTTTTACAAATTTCATTACTTTAAGAGGCCTTTGGTTATCATATAAAATTACTTTATTGGGAAAATAGATTTTTAAGAAAGTAATTTCGAAA
This sequence comes from Vernicia montana, assembly GCA_949750685.1. Taxonomy (NCBI): domain Eukaryota; kingdom Viridiplantae; phylum Streptophyta; class Magnoliopsida; order Malpighiales; family Euphorbiaceae; genus Vernicia; species Vernicia montana. The sequence continues at coordinate 2,825 of CATKHJ011060560.1, forward strand.
ATATTGAATTATCATATTTAGTTGAAAGTAAAAAAATTTCAAGAAAGTAAAATAATTATTTTTTATTAAACCATGAAAAAAATACTAAAAATATATTAAATTACATTAATACTTTTAATTTGGATTGGTTTTATTTACTTAATTTATAAATATACCATAAATATATATAAACATAAATGTAACAAAATTTTCTGATAAAAAAATATATAAATGTAACAAAAAATTTCATAATAATTCACTAATTCAAAATATAAAAATTGTTCAAATATTACTTGAGAAATATAACATATTAGTTGTTAAAATATATGAATTCTAATAAGAATTATATAATTTTAATTATTACTATTATAATATTATATTTATCCAAATATTTCATTAACTACTTGTATTAAAGTCTTTTTATTTCTTTTAATATCTCATTCCTAAAGGAATTACTACAGATAATTACAAAATTGGAGTTTAAATAGTCCTCTCATAGAGTCCCATGAAATTAGAAACCACAAAATAAAATATAAAAAATTACATATTTATGAATAATTTAAATCTTACACAAATTATTTTTTTAAAAATAACTCAAATAATTTAAGTGATATATTTTATTTCAATTAAAACTCTATTAAATTCTAATAATAGTATTATATATGTATATAAGAGTGTATATGTAAGAGTGAGGTCCATATATAAATAATTCGAAATTTAACTTTTTCAAAATTATAATATTTTTGCACCAATCAAACATGGAAATCTTCAATTTGAGGCTTAATAAGTATTTGAATTTAATATATAATTTCATTAACTTTCATTTTCATCATAAATAAACTCTCCAACAAAATTAAAATATAAATTTCTATTTACAATCTGCCATTTCCATTTATATCCCATCCCACTCCCACTCCCACTCCCACTCCCACTCCCACTCCCACTCCCACTCCTAATCCTATGCATAGTGTAAATCAATATTAAGACTCCTTATTAAGGATATAAGATAATTAAAATTAATCTCTTTGTTTTGGTTTGACATAATAATGTTACTTTTTACTAATTCGAGATTATGATGATTATGATATGATACATACAGGACCACCAATCTTAGATTTTTGATTGGTGTAATCAAGAATACCCCATCAGCCATGATTTTGTTTTTTTTTTTAACATGATGGGGCCCATAAAAATTGATGATCTATACCTTTATAACCACCCAAAATTAGTTTATGCTATGTTGTTATATGAAACCATTTCGATACATTCAATTAAAAAAATTGAGAATCGGTTTATAGATTGATCTAAATCATTTATAAATTGATTACTTTTTATAACGAGTGTTTATAATATATAACGAATATTATTTTATTTTTTATTTAAAATTTTTAAAATTTAATTTATTATAACGTTCATTCAGAACATGTAACGTTCGTTACCAATACATATCAGTAAATATTTAGTATAAATAATATTTATTAATATATTATATTTATTTTTAATATATAAATAATAAATAATAAATATTATTTAAAATTTTCGTTGGATTTAATTTAAAATTTTGATATATATAAATAAATATTTAATTTTAAGATTGAGCAGAATATTTATGATTTTAAAACTAATAATAATAATAAGGATCCTATTGCTCAAGAGAAGTGGAATTTGACTACCTTGAGTCATGACCAATTTGACTTAAAGAGACAAGGCAGCTCAACAAAAGTGCTAAAGCAAAATATAATTATTCCAAGAAAAATAATTACATAGTACTCACTCAGATTGTGTTTTGCAATGGCAGATTGGCAGCACATGGAATCACATTCCACAGAGATTTGAATATTTTATCAATTAAAGTTTCCACTTAATTAAAATTATCCCAAATCTCTCGATTTGAGACATTGGTATTTGATACTATTATAATATTAGAGGAAAAATTACTATTACACTAATGTTTCATTTAATATATTTTGTCAATTTTTTACTTTTTCTAAAAATATATTATATAAGATTCGATTGGGATTGCTGTTAAAAATTAAAAAAGTGTTTTTAATTTTTTTTAATTTAATTGATTGATTTTTATTATTTTTTAAATATATTTTTAAAAAAATATCAATTTATTTGCTTTTGAAAAAAAATAATAATTTCAAAAATAATATAAATTTTTTTATTGAAAAATACTTTTATAAAACTCAATGCCAAACGGGGCCATAGTCTTTAAAATTTAAAAATATCAATTACTTAATTATCTCATATGAAATTAAGTGATTTTAATCAATAATTACATAAAAAATAAAAAATAAATTTATATATCAGCAAAACCCTTTCTATATAACATTAAAAAATAAACAATATTATAATATTAGAGGATGAATTTTGTCAATATATGATGGTTTTTTTTTTACTTTTTTTTATTATAATTAAGGATTAAAATCACTTAATTTTAGAATAATGGTTAAATAATAGTTGATATTTTAAAATTTTAAAATTTAAATAATATATTTTTTAAAAAGTAAAGATTGAATAGTATTAAATCAAAATTTAGGGGACAAACAGTAATTCACCACAAATATATATATAAACAGAGAGCCCTGACATTGCATTTATGGTTTTCCCCTTCCCCAACATCATATACCATATACGTGGAAGAAACTTCTGATCTGAGCTATTGTCTTATATGCATAAGCCATGTTACAGCCGACAGTGTCGTATCATATTTATCATCTGTGCTTTGAGAGTATTATCATACAAAAAATTCTATCATCACTTCATCACATGCATTAGGAGAGATTCTTATCACTTCATCACATGCATTAAGAGTGATTCTTAAGTGAATTAAATTCACAACGTCAGATTATGAATTACTAATGATAATTTGATACATAAACGTATTAATTACAATATACATTTTATAATTCAAGTAGTTAATTTTTATATTTATCTTATGGGATAGTTATTGTTTAATAATAAAAGATCATAATTGGACAGTTCATAATCTGATATGGTGAACTAAATTCACATAAGATTTTCTCATGCATTAGAGTTCAATTTAAAACCTTCTAAACCTGTTGGAAAATTAAAACTCCCTATATGCAATCCCCACTAATTTGGAATTAATGGTAAATTATAAAATTAATTTATATTTATATAGTGTAGTATTTCAATTAAACATTTTAAACTGGATTTGAATTTGAAAATATCAAATTTTTTAAAAGCTTGACTCACCCAATTCACAATTTTTTTTATAAATTAAGATTCGATATACATATTCTATTGCAAACATGTCTAAATTTTCAATTAATTTTAAATTAAGAATTAATTTATTTAAATAATATTGAGTTATACAACAATACTAATTATAACTAATGCGGACTCGAATTCAATTTGGATTATAAAAAATAAAATTCATAATTTAGTTGAAAAATATTGTGTATTCAGTGGGATAAACAAAATTGCCATCCACAAAGCACTCAAAAGTTTTGAAAATTCCTATTTCCTAAAACATTTCATTGTACTAAAAAAAGTTGCAAGTAAGAAAAAATTATCTTAATTAATTAATAATATAAAATTAATGGAGGATGGAGAGAATCAATTTATGAGAACTTAACAATTAATGAAAGGTAGTGTTGTTAAACTGAAGTATTTGAACAATCAATTCAACCATAAAAAAAAATGAAAATTTTAATCTATATTATTAAGAGTAGAAATGGTTGAAATTAAATAAAGTTTTTAATTAGTAAGTCCAAGTAAGTGTAATTTAAGGTAATAATTATATTATTAATAACTGAATTTTTTTAAATATGTTATTTTGGTGTCTGAATAATTTTGTTTGATTCGATGAGTTTCTTAATTTTTAAAAATAATTTAATGTAAATATTTTTATCTGTTTTTCAGTCACCGAAATGCTGATTTGTAACTTTTCAACTCAATTAAAAATTTCTTTTATTTAGTTTTTGTATTCAACAACTCAGAAAATTTCATTCTTATCATTTCCCAACCTTAGAGATTATAATGTTGCAAATTAGTTTTTCAGTGATTAAAAAATGATTAAAAACACTTATATAAAATTATTTTTTAAAATTTAAAAATTTATCGAATAAAAAAATTATCCAAATATCAATATGACAAATTTGAAAAAGTTCAGATACTTATAATATATTTTTTCCTAATTTTAGTAACATAAAAATGATAAAAACATATGTGATGAAAACATAAAAGCAACTCTTTTGTTTATTCAACTTTAGATTGAATGATATTATGTGTCAATTTTGTATTATGTTTGTCTTTTTAATTTATAAAAAAATTATTATTTAAACTGTAAAATAAAAAAAAAAAATTATGATTCAATACCAAAATTCAAATCCATTGAATATATTCACAATTAATAATACATATATTTACCAAGACGAAACTCCTTTTTCTTAGTATATGTTTGAAAACTCACACGGAGAGAGCCCTGCCACGGTCCACACTGTTTTCCAAATTTAGCATAACTAAAGCAATAAACCGTTGCATAAATCACGCTAATGTTATGCGTAAGTACAAACTTGAAAAGAAAACTAGTACTAGAAAAAAATCACATTATCATGTGCCTCTCACATGCATATAATCTTACACTGACGTATTCACACATTTTTATTTATTTATTTTAATAAATTCTACTGTAGATAGAATTAAAATTCAACTCGAGAATTTTCAATTTCACCATTTATTCAATTTCATTAAATAAAAAACACATAGGTTTATTTTATTTTGATAGATCTGATTTCGATTTACACGTAAATTTAATTCAATATCACTAAATCAAACTCTGGTTAGTCTTCACACACACAATTAAAACACTACCATTCGAAAAATCAAAATAAAATCAGTAAACACACACTCTCTCCTCCTTTCTTTTTTATTTTTTTCCCATTCCTCCTTCGCTCCTACAACAGTCTTTTTAGGAGGGGAAGGAAAGGAAAAGCATGGAGAAAGACAAGAAGAAAACTCCATTACATTGGTGCTTTCTCTTCTCAATCTTCACCATTTTCAATACCGTATCGTCTATTACTTTCGATTACGCCGATGCATTAACAAAAAGCCTTCTCTACTTCGAAGCACAGCGATCCGGTCGGTTACCTTATAACCAGAGAATCACTTGGCGAGATCATTCAGGCCTTACTGATGGCTTAGAACAAGGAGTTAGTTTTTCATAAATTCTTCAAAAATTTTATGTATTTATGTTTAATTTGAATTTTAAAAATTGCTCTTTTTTTTTTTAATTTTTTTTTTTATTTAGGTGGACTTAGTTGGAGGATATTATGATGCAGGGGACCATGTGAAATTTGGGTTACCAATGGCATTTACTCTGACTATGCTTTCATGGAGTGTTATAGAATTTCGCGATCAGATCGCCGGCGCCGGAGAATTAGAACACGCATTAGAGGCTATTAAATGGGGAACTGATTATTTTATCAAAGCACACACAAGCCCAAATGTACTTTGGGCAGAGGTACTACATTTGATTTTTGAAATTCAAATTCTTAATTGCTTTTTGCTAATTTTATTCAAACTATTTGTGTTTCAGGTGGGTGATGGTGACACCGACCATTACTGCTGGCAACGGCCGGAGGATATGACTACTTCACGGCAAGCCTATAAGATCGATGAGAATAATCCTGGGTCGGATCTCGCCGGAGAAACTGCCGCCGCAATGGCTGCCGCATCAATAGTGTTTAAAAGAACAAACCCACATTATGCTCACCTACTGTTGCACCATGCTCAACAGGTAAATTAACCTTATTATTAGTTGTGAGATTAGCTTATTTGTCCATTATCGAGTTGATATTTTCCTTTTATTTATAAGGAGTCTAATTAAATTAGTTAAAACATTATCAACTACAGTACATTAGTAATTCTCCTTTCTAATAATTTTTACTGCGACTTTTCGAGTTGGTCTTGTATATATTATTTGTATATATCCGTGAAAAAACTAAAACGATTTTTCTAACGAGTCTTCTTTAGTTGAGAGCAATTATTTTAAATTAAATATGATTATACTCACCTTATCATTAGACTAGAACAAAAGTTATAAAATAGATATTTCAAACAAATATAATTAAATTAATTTAAAAATGAGTTTAATTTAAAAATGAGTTGAATGAGAAAAAATAAATATTTTAATAAAATTGTATTTAGTTAAAATCACTATTATGTCAAGTAATACGTGAAAATTTTTATTTTTCACTCATTTAATTTATTTTTAATTAAAATATTATATATAATTTAGTGATAAGTGCATATATGATCTGGACAATATACTTAAGTTCAATTTCCTCATTCCATACTTCAAAAAAAAAAAAAAAGTCTGGGTATATTAGGAAAATAATAGTACTCCCTTTGTCTTATTTTGTTTGGGATATATTTTTTTCATAAAGTTTAAAAATACATTAAATAATATGTAATTTTTCATTTTATACCTTTTATTAATTACAATATCCTATAAATTTTATGAAAAAGTTGAATTAATATAAAGACAAAATAAGTATAAAGGGTAAAAAAAATTAAAAATAAAAATGAGATATATTTTTTGAGATATTTCAAAAAGTAAAATGTCTCAAATAAAATAAGACGGGAGGAGTAATATTTATTACTGATTTAATTATATTAGTTATATTTTTCTTAATTTATGTGAAAGTCAAAATAAACTTGATGATAGGGGAAATATTTATTAGTTGCACAATTAAATAGGACTATATATTTATTGTGGAATTAATGAATGTGGGTTTATATAGTTAATTAATGGAAGTTAATTTTTGTTTTGTTTTGGGATGTAGTTGTTTGAGTTTGGAGATAAATATAGAGGGAAATATGATGGAAGTGTGAAGGTGGTAAAAAGTTACTATGCGTCGGTGAGTGGGTACATGGATGAGTTGTTGTGGGGAGCTATGTGGCTATATAAAGCCACCGACAATGAACACTACTTAAAGTACGTTATTAACAAGGCTCATTGTTTTGGCGGGATTGGTTGGGCCATAACAGAGTTTAGTTGGGATGTTAAGTATGCTGGTCTTCAAATTATGGCTTCTAAGGTAAAAATCTCACTTATCTCTCTCTTTTGTCTTGTCTATGAGATTATGACTGCTATACTCCTATTTGCTTGATATTTTTTGGAGTTCTTGTTTTAGGCATTATTCTCTCTAAAAATCTTTATAGGATTTGCCTTTTTCCCTAAATTCAAAGATACAATAATAATAATAATAATATATTTTAACTTCAATTAAAAAAATCATGTGCATTTACTTTTACTTTCTAATAAAGTTGATAACCTGGAGTAAGCCCTAATTAAGGTATATATATATACACTACTATCTCTGTTTTCTAGGGTTTTTTTTTTTTTTTTTTAAATCAACTTGTTTATTTTATTTTAATAACATTTGATGAATTTAAAAACTTCGAATGAAAATTTTAAATTATTCTCTGTTATTTTAATAATAATTTTGACTAAATGGGTGGAAAAAAAATAGAGAGAGTGTTATTTCTTGTTGTATAAATTATAAATAAATATCAATGAGTCATTTGTTCAGTGATATTAGAGTCGTTTTCGAATCTCAATTGAAATTAAATTTATAAAAAAAATTACAAATAAATTATGTGCCTCTTAATTAAAAAGAAAGAAAGAAAGAAAGAAAATTATCATTTTTTAACTAACTGAATAAAAAAAAAAGGTTTGTGATGAAGCATAAAAGCATGTGCTGCTCATGCTTTGCATGGCAGTGCTTTAGACTTTGAGTGGTGTCGCTGCTAAATTAAAGTAGTGCTGCCACTATTGATAAGGGATTGGTTGATTAGTAGTATTAAAATTGTTTTTAAGATTTTAAACACTTGAGTTTGAATTTCAATCAAAATTAAAGGAAAAAAAAAAAAAAAAAAAGTGCTGCCACTATGCACAAGCCTAGTGGAAAAAACACCACCTATAATTTGTAAAGTAGCAACAACTGAATTTAACTAGGGGTGGACACGGCTGAAACCAGATCTATTCCGAACCGATTAAATCTAGATTGAAATTAGAGTGGAATCGTCCTGAAACCTTAGAGGAATCGGTTTCAGTCCGATTCTTCTTTTTATGGAATCGGAACTGGCAGTTATTGTTCAAAAACTAAAACAAAAAAAAAAAAGATCAAAATCATCGTTGAACCTTACCTTTTTATTTATTTATTTTTTCCTTAAACCATTAAAATCAGAACCAAAACTGTCTCTTAACCAATTTCGGTCCGGTTTCATATGTTATGGAACCTGAACCACCGGTTCCTGAACCGTAACCGTAGCCAGTAGCCACCCCTACCCTAAATTTAACCCAATCCAAGGGCAGAGAAGAAGAGGTAAAGGTTATGCAGAGTTGCAGACCATCGTCATATTCATATTGAAGTGATTATTGGCCTGTCCAAAGCTTTCAGGTGGGTGGGACCTCCTCTCTAGTTAATGGGTCCCACTTTATAAACCAATTGAACAGACACAGCAAAGCTCTTTCCTTTCATTTATAACCCCCTTATGGGTGTAGTCTGTTGGTTGAGACACATATGACATGGGGCATTGTTTGGGCAAGACCCCTTATTATTTGTAATAAATAAAATCTAGGGCTGAAAAAAAATATATATCAAGAAATAAAAAAATAAAACCGAAAACTTCAGTTAATCAATTCATTAATTTTAATCTATTCGTAGTCTTAATTTAGCGGTAATTAATTTGTAAAATTAATTTTAACTTGGATATATAATATTTGGCATAGGTTAATATAAAATTTATTTCATTTGCAAATAAAATTTATTAAAAATATTTATTTATTTATTTATAAATAAATTTTTATATTTGATTTAATTAAAAATTCATTTCAAATAGTTTATTTTTACTAGTTTGTACTTAAAATTTATTAGCTTTAGAATTTTATACTTTTATTAAATTTAGAATTCATTAGTAAATTCTATTAATTTTGGTAGGGATTTGATTCAAATATACCATATCTTCTTGGCATAAACTAACTGTCAACTTATTTCATCAACTTATTTTATTAAAATAATTAATATTTATCTCATAATTAATATTTATTAATTTTTTATACATTAAATAATAATAATAATAGTATTTTATGAATGATGATTTGATTTAAAAAATTTAAAATAATTTTTAAAATTAAAAAGTGACATTCAAATTCGAGCCAAATCAATAAAAAAATTATACTCTCTTTATTCACAAATTATAATTCACTTTTCTTTTGATATTAGGGATGAGGATATATATTTATTTTATTATTTTATTTTTATTATGACCACTAATATAATTAATTATTTAATAATTGATTATAAGTATACTAAATGGTATATTTAAAAATATAATAGTAATAAATTTAATTTTTAGGTGTATAAAAAAGAAATGTGAATAATTATTTATGGGTGGAGGAGTATAATTTTATTTGATTTTATTTTTATCTTGCATTGCTCATATTTTACTCGATTTCCGTGTGAAGGATTCACTTTTGACTTCACAGTATTATTCTCCAAAAACAAAGACTAGACAGTATTTTTTGTCAACACTGACAATAATTAGAAAAGTTACTTTTTCAGGACAAAACTATTAATATTAAAAAAAAAAAAACTATTAATATTAAAATCACTTCATGGTAAAATAAAAATTAAATTTCTCCTAAAAAAAAAGTGTTAGAAACTTAAAATAAAAAAATTATACCAAACAATGCCTTATTTGTTTTTATAATTTTACTAGTTGCTTATGGATGAGAAGCACAAGGAGCATGGTGACATACTAAAGCAATACAGATCAAAAGCTGAGTATTACATATGCTCTTGCCTTAACAAAAATAATGGTAGCAATGTGGACCGTACTCCGGCAGGCCTATTGCACATCCGGCAATGGAATAATATGCAATACGTGTCAACGGCAGTATTCCTTCTCACTATCTACTCCGATTTCCTTAGAAGCTCGGATCGAAATCTCGTGTGCCCTAAAGGATTAGTAGATCAAGAAGAGATCCTAAATTTTGCTAAGTCACAAGTTGATTATATACTAGGGTCTAACCCAATGAATATGAGCTATTTAGTGGGTTATGGGACTAAATACCCTACAAGAGTGCACCATAGAGGAGCCTCAATTGTGTCATATAGAGAGAATAAAGGGTTCATTGGGTGCACACAAGGGTATGATAATTGGTATAGCCAAAAGGAGCCAAACCCTAATGTTTTAGTTGGGGCATTGGTTGGAGGACCAGATTGTCAAGATAATTTCGTGGACCAAAGAGGTAATTATATGCAAACTGAGGCTTGCACTTATAATACAGCACCATTAGTAGGAGTTTTTGCAAAATTGTTAGAAATGGAGGACCAAAAAGAAAAGGCTGATAATGATCAAAATCAACATTTGGTTGCTTTTTATAAGAAATAATAATAAATAAATATTAAAGGAATATATATATATATATATAGAGAGAGAGAGAGAGAGAGAGATATTGAATATTACACATGTTGGTGTTTTTTTGGTGGCTGAACTAAGGTGTTCAAGCCTCAATTTTTTTTTTCCTTTTTTATCTTTTTTTTGGTTAAGTGTTTATAATACTGAAAGTATTAAGTTAAACATGATTGCCTATTCACTTGTATTTTCATTTAATTTTTTTTTTTATATATTGCGAAGTTACATAATTTGTAATTACATAATAGTCTTATTTTATTATATCTATATGAAAGAATTATTAGCCAAAATTTTCTGTTTTATGCTTTAATATTTTGACAGAGAGAGAATTAACCCTCCCTAATCAAGCTGTGTTAGAAAATGCTTAATCAGATTTATGTATATATATATACATATATATATATATGTATATATATATACATATATATATATATATATATATTTTTTTTTTGAGGAATAATATATTTTAATATTTAATACTTTACAAATTCATAGAGTTTGGTTGTGTGGTATATTGTGATGCTATTTTAAGGGAAATGGGTGATGGGTTTTGGAGAAGATAGTGAAAGGGCATAAATGAATGAAACGACTTCGTCGGTATGGCAATGAAAATGGGGTAGTGATTCCAGCCACTGTGTTAAGTAGAAGTTGGTTTTTCTATCAGATGATTATGTACTCAGGAAATTATGAAAGATAAAAAAAAAAGAAGACATTATATTCATCTATAAACAAATTCATTTCACCTTCAAATTTCATGTAATTTTTTTTGTTAGTCATGGGTTACCTTACAAAAGATAGTGAAAGTGAGCTCCCTCTAGCATTCCACCTATACCTGTTTCTCTAAATATCTCCACATGCCCTTTCTAGTTCATCTAATTCTCTTCCTGTGTTGGCAAACTTCCTCAAGTTGCTGGCATTTTTGCATCAATAATCTGTTTTCCTCCCTGAGTTTGGTGTTTTCCTCCAAAAGTGCCTCATTTTTCATTATCAGGTCTTTTTAATACACCTCATGTCTAACCCCAGCGTCTTCATAGAAATCTTCCACACTATTGACTAATGGCACTGGTCGATTTGGATCCATGGCTTCTGGAAGAAGATACCCTTTTCCTCTTGTTCTCTGCCAAACTGGGTATCCAACTGTGGTATCTATATTCCCATGGCAAGGCCCTCCCTCTACTATCTCAAATTTTCTCCATCCTTTTTTTAGTTGTGCCTTCAGAAACACACTTCCTGAAGGTCCTTTGTTCTTGGGATGAATTGAGTGCAATGAAATTGTTGAAGCACCATCGCAGGAGAATAACTTATGCATCCTCGGATTCCAATCAAAGGCACAGATTGGTAATCTCCAGCCCTCAATATAAATATATCTTTTCGCATCCAGTTAGCTTTCCAAATATAAGTTTTACAATCATGCTTCATTATGGTATCAATCCACTGGTCTTTTGTTGTACTCCTCCCTTTAGTATTCACCACATTTTGCAATACTGAGAGGGTGCAATTCCAGGATTTCTTGAATACGTCTTCTGGAAGAAAATGACTAATTAACGAAACATACAACAGTTGGCAACAACACTGCAGATTCCTCCCACCCCTTTCTTGACAACGTGTTTGTGATAGCAAAGTTTCAGCAAGAATGGCAGAGACACGGTTAATCCGGCGAAATACAATACCATCAAAAAGATAATAACCATGTCAACTTCTCCAGGTATTAATACTAAACCATAGATTGCTAAAGCCAAAACTTGCATACTTTGATCCATTCTTCCATTCTCCCAATGCTTTTCAAAACAGCTCTTCAAATAGGCCCAATCCCACCCCTTCCCTCTGACTACTTTATTGCCATCAATCTCATCTCTTGAAACTTGAATAAGTGAAGCGAGTTTTTTACCTGGAGACCTCTCTTTATAGCCTGGATAATGTTTTTCTCCAGCTTTGATAGGCATTTGCAAGAGTTCCGCATATTCCTAAAGCAACACCATAGTATCCACAACATAAATAGTAAAAACCCTATACATCGGATCCCACAAATGAACCAAAACCTTCAGAGCAGGGTTTTGAACTTGAACTTCTAGCAATAAAGCTATATTCCCAAATTTTTCACAGAATCGGTCTGTAGCTTCAGGAGATAATTTTCTCCAACATTGTAGCAACTCATCCACATTACTATCCTCAAAGTCCAAACTCGCTGTCTCTGGCAAATTACTAGTATAATTTTCTGGCACACAATCCCCTTGTTGTGACTGTAAAAGTTCAGACTCGTGTGTGATTTGTTCCCATTTCTTGGAATTTTGATCATATGCAAGGATCCCATCCATGCATAAAGAAGATGCCATGATCTTATCAACTATAAAAAATCTTTATAGCCCATTAATAAAATTCTGCAACCAAAAGATTCATAATTAATAACTTTAACATTAATCCAAAAAAGCCAAGAATTCCAAAAAAAAAAAAAAAAAAATCCATATATTCCAATTTTCATCAAGGTTTTAACTCAAAGCCATTTGCTTCATTTCTCTGTAACTACAAGTTTAAGTTTTTAAGAACAACTAGAATCTAAAAACTCATATTTATATACAATAGAATGCCAGATGAAATCGACACAGCCGGAAAACCAAGAAGTGTGAGTACAGTGTAGATTAGAAAGAACCTTCCCTTGCAAAATCTAATATCTAAAAACTATTTTTTTTTGGGGTCTAAGTATAACTGAGATTATAACTTAATCAATCGGCGGTTGATCTCTGTACATTTTCCGTTTAGCACACTAAAGACTTGCTGCAGTGGCCGGGAGCTCCATTGATCATGGCGACGAGCACCTAGAGTTAAGGCTGACTAAATCAACTATAAAGAAATCCATTTTAGCCTCCACTTTTTCGTCGGAAATTCTTTTCACGCTCTGATTCCGGTAATGAATCGCCGGTATCAGAAACTACTCTCTCTCCATTTACCTTTTCCTTCCCTAGTTTCGTGCTTTTTCTGCTCTGGTCGACTGTAGCTGAAAAAATAAGAACACTGCATCTAACGGTTGAAGAAAGATTTCCCCATATCTAACGGTTATAAATATTTCCCTAAAATTTAAGGGTCAAAGTGGAAGAGAAGAAGGAAAATCCTAGATCTAACGGCTACAATTAAAAGTTGTGGACGGACATGTTTTATTCTTGCCTTTTTTTTTAAGTGGATCTAGACTTTCCCCTAAATGGGCTTTGCCTCTGAATCCTTTGCTCCATTAACAGTCCATTCTTAACTGGGCACTTATTTTTCTAAAATCTATTATTTTGATTTTTTTATTATTAATACTCTCTCTAATTCTCAATAACTAACGTTTTAAAAAAATACACTTGAATTAAGAAAATAATAAATTAGCGATAATTTCAAACCAAATAGATTAATATACTCTTAATTTGTCTTTATTAAAACTTTACCAATAACATTAATTTTTTTTTGTTCAACATGAATTCCAACTTCATAAATAAGAGTAAATTTAGAAAAAAAAATCAATTAATGTAGCATTGAGTTTTTAGAATGATAATTATATTGAAATAAAAATACTTTTTTAAAACGTCATTAAGAACCGAAGAGAGTAATTGTTTTTTATTAGCTTTGACATATCATATGTTTGAGGTCAATATTGACAGTAATGCATAATCGGCACAAAATTAAAACATTGGCTATAATGAAAAATTAAATTAAAAATTTGAATACTTGTTGCATTTGGTTATTTCATGGACTTGTTTAGTTAGCTTTAGAAAATTTTAGTGGGCTAAAAGTGATGGATTTTAAATGCTTTTGGGTTCTTATTATTTCAAATTTAATCCAACTCATTTTTATTTAAAAACTATGAATTTTAAAAATTTCAATTCAAATTGTAGTATTTGAAATTTTAAATTCAAAATCAAATTCATCTGTCCAAATGTAACATTAAGTATTCTTCATTGTTTTAATTTATGTCATATTTAGATTAATTTAAAAGATACTTAACTCTCCAGATTGTAGTGAAATAAGATGCTTTTTCAGTTGTAAAACCCATTCAAAACGCCGATCAGTTTTCATCCACAGTGGGAATGGTTATCAATGATTGCAAGATTATGTTATCCAGTTTAAATAATGTTTTGGTGAAATTTGTTAAAAGATTTGCGAATAAGGTGACTCATGTGTTAGTTAGAGCCTCTTACTCTATGTCAGGTTTATGTATCTTTGAAGGAGTGGCTCTTGATTTTTTAGCCTCCTCCTTATTTCTTAATATTACTAGTTAATGAAAGTTTCTATTTTATTGTCAAAAAAATTTAACTCTCCACCTTATTGATTATAATTTTAATCTCCAAACTAATAGAAATATTTTTTTTTGATAAAAAATAAAGTATGATACTCTTTTACTTTGTATTTGATTTGAAGAATCTAATGAAACACTTGCATAGGTATAGAGTTGATCTCAAAAAGTTGGGATGGGACAGAAAAAAGAGCTAATATAATAAATTGGGAGAGTTTACTTCAATAATTAGAGGTTTTCTTTTCATATAGAAAGGAAATCAATGCCTAACAAATCATATAAAAATCTTGAAAATGTTATCTTCAACTGTGGAAGGAACTCAATTTCAAAAAAGAAAAATGAAAACACAGTGGAAACGCAATTTTAATGTTTTTGCCGACCTTGACTTTGTTAGGCATACAAGACAACCAAAAGTTGGATGCATTTGCTTGTGGCAATATCTTCTTCACTTTTTGGAAGTTATTAATAAGATTAGATATTATGTGTTTACATGTGAATTGAATAAATTTTATTTATTTTTGTCTGTAGATTACATTAAATGTTAATTATATATATATATATATATATATATATATCTAATGAAACTGGGGGAGCTCTGCCTATTCCTCTACTTCTACCGTTGATTTTCTCCGTCATCTCCTTAGATTACACACATGCAGGCATACACATGGCGTCGTTTTGCATATGGGATAGGTAAAAAACATTGAAACAAATTAAATGGAACGACGTCGTATCACTTATTGGAAGGAAAAAAAGTGAAATGGCGTCGTTCAAAAACCAAATTGAAATCTCTGCACTATAAAATTACTGTACAATTGCGCATCTTCACTTATATATATATATATATATATATATATATATATATATATATATATATAATAGTTATTATAATATTGATGATCCAGAAATTTTTTAAAAAAAGGAGGTAGATCTCTTCTATGTGAGCCTGGGCCTAGGATAGCTTTTTAAACCTGCAAACAAGCATCAAAAGTATCAAGCCTTGACTTGGTAAAGTCTCTTCAATGCCTAAGTCAGTGGCTTGATTTTTTAGGATTCTCAAGGAAGAAAATGATCAACCTTGAGAGAGAAAGTGTTTCATTGTGAGAGAAAGATGTAAGAAGTTGTAGAATGAATATAAGAATAGTGGTAGGTGAGAATGTTTGTCTTATACCATATGTGCCAACAGAAAAGGAATTGGTAGATATACAAATGTCCTCCTCATATTGGTGTGTTGGGAGCTTAGCCAAAATGGGGAGGACAAGACTCTGTGGTGTTAGGTTCCTGCTACTGAACCGCTTGCCTCATGTCAGGGTCGTGTTTTGGTTGGGTTTCAAGATCAGATAGTTTCTCCTATCCTGGTGTGCCAGGGGTTGACATGCCATGAGCCTTAATACTAATAACTATGCGCTGGGGTGTGACAGTGCATGTGGATGGCTTTAGCTTTTTATCTGGTGAAGCCAGTCTAGAGTGGACTAAAAGGCCTTATTAGTGGGGCCCTAGTAGGACGAGGGAGCACCTTGGAGAGGCACCTTTCTAGGGATGGCCTTGTCTTGGACGAACCCTTGGGCTTCTTGCAGCGAGTTATCCCTTAAGAGGCCTTCTTCTGGATCTTCTAAGTCCATTTGTACTCTCTAGGGAGATGGGCTTGGTGTGGCATCAAATGCCCAAAGGTAATAGCTAGATTGATTCCTCATCAAAAGCCCCTCTACTCTACTGGGACGAGGTTGAGGCTGGTCGTAATGAGAGTAAAAATCTTTCGGTCAATGTTGTTCTTAGAAAGATTATTCAGTTTCAAATTGAGTCAAGGTAGTTTGAGCAAGGTGAGAGTTGTCGAGCCGAGTGGGCATTGTCGAGCAAAGTCACCATAAGACCACTTTGTAAATTTCAAAGGCATATGCCTTTTCATATGACACCAACTGGTGGAGAGCTGTTTGCGAAGGGACATCTGCAGGTCCTTTTCACCACGTGTTTCATTTAAGGCCACAAATTTATAGCGCTTTAATTGATATCTCTTGGGAAACATAATCGGCGCCTCTACGGTTTCATAATCATTATTAGGGGGGTAGTTTCCAAAGCGTTTGAAATTTAAATAGCCCTCCAAACGTTAGGATCCTTTTCTTCCTCTACCTTTGCCTTTTGTTCTACAATTGCCTATTTACTTTCTCTCTGCAAATTCTTTTTTCTGTGGACTCTTCCTCTGTTCTCCTCGAGATCTAGGGTTTTCTTTTGTCTTTTTTTCAAGACTTATGTATTTGTGCATCAATGGCTCCCAAATCAAAGAACACTACGAGCACCATCAATGAGTGGATCTCCATAGTCTAGAGTTCGTTTGAAATTGCCTCCACTGCCATCCTT
Source organism: Vernicia montana (assembly GCA_949750685.1). NCBI lineage: Eukaryota > Viridiplantae > Streptophyta > Magnoliopsida > Malpighiales > Euphorbiaceae > Vernicia > Vernicia montana. The sequence continues at coordinate 19,878 of CATKHJ011060560.1, forward strand.
GATGATTTCTCTGCTTAGGGCACTAATCAAGGGGGCACGATCACTTCAACAAGAACACTAAGGTCAAGGACTAGAGGACAAAATGTGCTATGATTGAAGTGACCAGAGAGGATCTTGGGTTTAGTTTTGGGTCCTAAGTCACTTTATGGCCACTTTTCCAGAGTTAGATGACATACCCCCTTTAAACTCCACCGAGAAGGTTGCTGTGAAGACCCCTATGGCTAACAACTAAACCTATAACATAAAGTGTTTGGGCTTTGTTTCCAAATTAAACAAGTTCATTTGTATGTTTTTCTGATCCTTACTCTTTTTTTTTTTTTTTTAATTGAGGGATAGTCTTGTTTCTGATTAAGCTTCATTATTGGTGTTTTAATTGTTTGCAGATGTGCAAGAAAAAAAGCACTATGATGTGATAAAGGAGCTTAAGGGCATCAAGCCCGTGGAATTGATATGGAGGCTGAGCTGCCTACCCTTGATAAGGTGATCAACGAGATCAGGGCTCATCACCTAGATGATGATTTCCTTGTCTCTGAGGCCCCTCGCAGGCTACAGAGGAAGAAGAGAGGTAAAACAGTGTCTTCTGGGAAGGCTCGACAGACGACCATTGCACAAGTTATGGTCCAAGAGAGGGTCCCTTATGTGGATAAGGGAAAAGCTCCCATGATCTATAAAGAGAAGGAGAAAAAGACAAAACCTTCTCATTCGTCGAATATGGTAGGAGGACCTGTGATAAGGGAGCCCTTTGTCGAGGCTTCTCCTGAAGATTGAGCACCTCCTGTTTCTAGGGCTCATCCTGCTCCCAGGGCTTCTCCCAAGTCTTTAGCTGGGACTCTTCCTACTCCAACTTCTACTACTCTAGCTTCAGCTTCTACTACTCATGTAACTCTAATTACCACTACCACTCCTCTATTTTCTACTGTTGCTACTCCTCCAGCTCCAACTTCTACTATTTCTAGAGGTTAGTTGACTCTTATTACTTCCTCTTTTTTATCCTCGTCTTTGTCGTCTTATTATGTATTTTTTTTTAATTTCTAAATCTTAGTATCTTCAGTTGGGCAGGCACCCTTTTGTTAGAATGACGATAGACCATTTTTGGAACATCTTCAAGGTGGGTTGCAAGTGCCCTTTCCCAATCGAGGTGGAAGTTCCTCCTTAGAAGAAACAAAAGACATCTGGCCATGAGGTCATCCCTCCAGTAGAGAGTTGCCCAAAAGGTATCGAGGAAGGGGTGAGTAGAGAAGCAACGGGTGAGTCACCTGTCAAGATGGTTGTTGACGAGGAAGAGGACCGTGTAGGGACTGCTGAGGCAGACGTTCCCTTGGATGATGCAGCTATTTTTGGCTTTGGCTTCGAGCTCGAGAAGGAGAAACTTGGTCTTTCCAGTGGAGCGAATATGATGGCAAGAACGATCGGGCCTTGTTTGGTTTAAGGGGGAGTCCTGGCATTGGTCCATACTACCCATGAAGGGAATCTCCTTCTCAATCATCTATTCGTGAGGATCTCCTATTCGATGAGGTCATGAAGCTCGTGAAGGCCTTTGCGGATATCTTAGAGCTAAACAAGATCGAGAAGCCTTACAAATAATATGTGGATCTTGCTGCTATCATGACTTCCTTTCCTAAGCTCTCTAAGGCGTGGGGGATTACCACATAAGTGTTGGTAGCTCGACAAATCAAGAAACATGCAGAGGTAACTCTTTCTCCTTGTGTTTCTCATTTCTCTGTTTTATTTGTTTCACCTACCATTATTGAGTTTTATTTCACCTTGTTTTCTCAGGGCATGCAGGAGTGTTACCAAATTTTCAGCAGGTTGTAGGCCATTGATGAGTATTATTCCAAGGCTCGTGACATTGCTCTCGACAGCATCAGGCTGGTCAATAAATATAAGGAGGAGATTTTGAAGCTTCAACAGTAGATGAAGGACTAGCGGGAGAGTTAGGTTGACCAAGCTGAGTTAGAGAGGCTCCACATTGAGAATGCTCAACTTAAGGAGAGCTTCTTCAAATGAGAAGGCAGGTACAAGCTGAGTAAAGAAAGTGTTGCAACCCTGAACCAGCAGTTGAGTACAGTCGAGGCATCTCTTCTTGTTAAGACTGAGGAGAGTAATGAGTGTTTGTCAAGCCTCCTTAGGATAGAGGGCGAGGTGAGGGAACTAAAGGTTTGGTTTCCATGCTAGACGAGGAGTTCAAATTCATGGATAACTTGAAGGACGACCTGAAGAAGGCTGAGAATGAGAGGGACCAAAAAGCCCAACAAATTGTCCAACTCAAGGCTGACCTTCTTCGATTTGAGAAGGAGAGGAAATGGGTTGTGGCTAGCTACTGAAGAGCAATTCCCATCTATTTGGCATTAGAGGATTTCCAAAATCGAGTAGCGACTCTTACTTTAGCTATAGGTGGACATGTTCATGGGTCGGGCTTGAGTTTGAAAAATATTCAATTTTCTAAAGATCCTGCTTGCTTGTCCCACAGTTTTCTTCACTAATTATGGCTCACATCCTGACCCACAAACTAGTCTAGCTATAGGGGTCAACTGCTATAATGGGGCCATTGATGCAGTTGCCAAAATCTACCCTGGCGTATTGGCCCAAGTGCCTAAAAGAGATTATGATACTTCTCCTCCTCCTCCTCCCTTCTAGCCAAGCCAAAAGAAAAAGAAGACCAAGACGTCTCAGATGAGTTATTGTCTCATCAACTATTTAATGCTCCTCGGCCTGTTTCTCCTCCTCCTCCCTGCCTCCTAGTATGGAGAAAGGTGGCTCATCTTTTACGGTTCCTTAGGTCTCGAGTGCACTTGTTCTCGAGACTGTCCTAGTGCCTCCCTCTTCTACTGCTGTTGGATCTTCCTTCTTTGCTCCCCTAGCTTCGGACTCAACCGTGCCAGCCCAGGGCTCATATTCTAAGCCTTTAAGCCCTTCTTAAGTTGTACATAACTTTTTTAAACTTGCAATTTTTTAACAGATTTTGTATACTTGCCTTGTATGAATGAAATGCTTCGTTATACATCCACAACTGACTAATTTTTGCTTTCTGACCAATTTGCTAGACTTGGAGATAGAAAAGGCTTTCCCTCAACTAACTCGGGAGATGATGCTTTATTATTTGATCATATAGATTTATAAAGTACTAAGTACCTTAACTTTCGTTCTTGTAAAGTTTTTGTTAGGTAGTGAGCCCTTCTTCTTCCCCTCTTTGTAAAATTTTCTTGAAAATTTGACTTATCCCCATTTATAGGAAAGGTGTTTAAGTTACCTTATATTTTTTAGTCATCTTTACTTTGTTGGAGAGATCTTGGAGTTCATTATTTTCTTAGCATCTCTCTATTTTTTGCCTAGTCAGACTAGGTCTTTGGGTAACTTGCAGTCTTTCGTCTAGAGTTTACTAGGTCTTTTGGTGCCTTGCGGTCTTTTGCCTATAATTCACTAGGTCTTTTGGTGCCTCGTTATGATAAGGAATTTGTGCCTCGCGGTCTTTTGCCTAAAGTTCACTAGGTTTTTTAGTGCCTTTTTATGACAAAGTCTTTGTGCCTCAAAGTCTTTCGCCTAGAGTTTACTAGGTCTTTTGAGTTTGCGCTCCTTTGAGATCTTGACCTTTTTAAAGTTGAGCTTGCACTCTAGCGAGAAGATTAGATTCTTCTCCCCTAGGGGCTTTACTCTTGCCCTATCAAGTAGACTCTTATCATAAATTAAAGTAAATTCATGTTACTTTCATTGATATTTACTGCTATTACATTTTCAAGTGCCAGATGTTCCAAGTGTGGGAAACTTCCTCACCTTCTAATGTTACAAGTCTATACATTGTTGGGCCTACAACTACTTTTACTTGGAATGGGCCTTCCTATGTTG
>CATKHJ011060673.1:0-23158 GCA_949750685.1 Vernicia montana
AGTTATATGTGATGAACCTAAACTTTAAATCTAATGAACCTGATAATTTAAAACTTAATATTAAATAATGAAAATATCAAGCAATCGAACTCCAAAATAAAAAAAATAAAACTCAAAATCTTCACATAAATAGTATAAAAACTCAAAAAAAATGAAGATTATGAAAGAAATATGAAGAAGAAGAAGACAAAAACAGTTTCAATAAAAAGAAAACAAAAAAAATAAAGCAATTTCAAAGAAAAAGAAAAAGAAGAAAAATCGAGTTTCACGATTTGAAAAAAAAAAAAGATTCAACATTCAGGAAAAGAAAAAGAAGAAGATCATCGAGCATCAAGAAGAAGAAGAAGAAGAAGGAGCTGTTTTTAAATAAAACAGCGTGTATTTTTTTTTTATAATAAAATGGTGAGTTTTGGACCCAGGTCCATGGTGCAAGGTGAACCTGGGTCCATAATATAAATTGCCACTCTCTATATTCATGTTCCTGATAAAAGGGATAACACTTCAAGATAAGCTCTATAATGTAATCTTTCTCTTCCTAACATAAATATTCTCCAGCATCTACTTTTTCCATATATGTGTCTAATGGTTCTCCTGGTAGGTTGCTGAAATGATATGCTACACTCGCTGGATATGCAAAAGTTGTTCTCCCATGATGAAGCAATTTGAATCCAACTTTAGCCATGGACAAAGAGAGCTGACTAATATTGAAGAATCCAATGGCTCTAGCTTGTGTGAGATTTGTAATTGTTGGAGATTTTTTTTATCCAATTATTTTGATAACAAACAAAGGAATCAAATTCCTCTATCAAATAATGAGCTGCTCTAATAATATCTCCTTCAGGTGCACTTGGTGTAGTCTCAATTTTAATGCAGAGCCTTTTTCCTTGTAAATGGAGCTCATTAATTTTTTTTGAACATTTCTTTTTGAAATTTTATAAATTTTGAGAAGATCAAACTCTTTGGCTCTGGTGCTTCAGAAAATTGAGCTACCATTCCTACTTCCCATGCTTGGAGTAATGTTTTTGGCTTAGGAGGACTTTCTAATACATCTGACTCTGGAAATCTATTTGGATTGAAGGCTAACTTTCTTACTCCATTACAGTTTATTGAATATAAATCCCAATCTCCCTAAACTGCTTGTTTTTCACTGATCTGGGTGAACTAATTCTTAAAAAAAATAATTTGAATGAATATCTTAATTTTTTCTTGTACATCATAAGGACACTGAAAAATATTGGTTAGTAGTTCTAATGTTAGTAAGGTTTTTGCAACCTCATTAGAGATATGGATGAAAAATTTTCTTGACTATATTTTTCCGGCTATTTCTAATTTTTCTATAAGTCTTGCACTGCTTGGAGTAACCCGAAGTAGGGTCTGTCTTGTTTCGGTGAGGATGATTTCTTTCTCTTTCTGAGAGTTTATTCCAAAATTCTCCATCAGCGAATTCTCTGGTTAAACTATCAACTAATGAGTTATTTGATCCCTGAATATGTTCAATAGTAAAAGAAAATTGGTTAAGCCATAATTGACAATGCAAGAGTCTCCCTTACGCTTGCATATTAGATAAATTCTTTTTGATAAAACCAAGAATGCCCTTGCAATATGTTCTAATTAAAAATGGTTTAGGAGCTAAAAATATTAAAAAAAATTTCAATTCCCTTTATTATTGCAAGAATTTCTTTTTCCATAGTGGGATAATTGCATTCTGCTTTATCAAAGCTTCCACCACAGTATCTACACAATTTTTTACTTTCTCTTATTTTCAGAATCGCACTCCAGTATTCATTGTTGGCATCTGTTTCAAGAATTAAATTATCTTTTTATGTAGGTAGGGTAAAGATAGGCAAGTTAGTGCATAATTTTTAAAAATTCCTAACAATTTGAGAGTCGGTGTGAGTCCACTTCCAACTCTCTCCTTTCTTTAGTTTTTGTTGTAATGGTTTTCTTAATTTTGCTAAATTTTTAATAACATCTGATGCATAAGTAAGACATCCTAAAAACCTTTATAATATGAAGTGATACATCCTAAATATAAACTGATCGCCCTAAGCGAATCAGAGGTTCGCCTAAGTAGTCCATATCCGATCATGAAACTGCAAATCATCTCCATACACAATACTGAAAAGGAATAATCCGATTCCAAGAAGGATTCGGCACCTTGGGCACTCCACTATAAATAGAGCTATTTTCTCCATTAAAGAGGTAACGCAATTCTAAACACTTCTCAGTGATAAAAAGCTTATTAATCTCCATCCTTTCTAACTTAAGCATCGGAGTGGTCCCCCAGGCACATCGCCTAGACCCTCTAACTTGCTGTCTTGCAGGATTCGAAGATCGCCTACACGTGTGCTAGAGATCGGAGTTATTTCTGAGCACATCACTATGAATATTATGATTATATAATAGCTAAAAAATATATGAATGAGAATGGAAACAATATTGGACATTAATATAAATGAATGGAACAATATGTGCTAAAGTATAATTCAATTGTCAAAATTACCAAAATGACTAAGTATAAAAAAGGTTAAAATTTGCTATTGTATAAATGAAGGTGTACTCCACTCCACTTTATCACATGGTTCGGCCATGAAGGCCTAAAAAAAGGCTTAAATATGTTTTTTTTTTTTAACTTAGTTACTTATAAGATGATGGAGATAAGTTTTAAGATGTAGGTCTCACTTTTGTCTAAATGAATTTTAACACATGTAAATTTCTATTTTTTTTTATATATAAGCATAACTTTTATTATTATTGCTATGGATAAATATTCAAAAAAAATTTAAGAAGATAAGAATGAATATTGACCATTTGATTTCTTAATTTAATCTCCACCTTTTGATTTTGGTGATTAAATCTCCACCATCCAAATTCTAAGTAATAATATTTAAGACCATATTAATCATCTTCCATTCATTTCCACCCAACAACTAAAAATAACACTCTCATCTCCATCAATATATTCGGCCATCACCATCAACAAGCCTATATCAAGAATTTCAAGGTAATTTTTCAAGAAACTTAACTCCTTTTTTGATTTTAAGTATGCTAGATGAGTTGTTCCTTAGTTGGATGAAGTATTTTCTTCATTTCTTTCCTTCAAATGTTCGGCCCTATAGGGAATTAATGTCTCAATGTTGTTTTATGATCTAAATACTAAATTGAGTATAAGAACATGTTATTTTGATGATCAATTTGTTAATTTGAAGTTTGAATGATGAACTTCAACTTTCATCTTCCATACTTGAATTTCATTAAAGTTTTGCAATTTAAGTAAGAATTAGCTCAATTAAATGATGAATTTTGTTTATTTGTGTCCCAATTGAAAAAAATTTGATTCAATTTGACATTTGAAGGAATAAAAATTATTTCCCCCAATTTCTTTATTTTGGCCAACTCGGGGTTTGGCTTCCAAAGTTAATTTCATTCAATTGATTAGTTAATTTTACTTGATTTTGTGTCAATTGCATAAATTTTGAATCAATTTGAGAATTGATTTCATAAAATAGATTTTTCCTCTTTCATTGGTATATTAAAGAAATGATGTTTGATGAATAATAGAATCGGGAATATGAATTACTATGGATGTAAATTGATTGAATGTGGAAGTGAAGTTAAGAAAAAGGAACAAAATGATGGGGGATGAACTATAGATCCATTCGGCCACTTAAGTGTTTTTGCATACGTGAGCAATAAATTAGTGTATATATTAATATGTGATAAGTGTAATGTGTTAGACTTGATGAAATTATATTGGATTGGTTTAGAGTAAGTTTGCTAGAACTAGAACTAGGATTAAGTTAGATGATGATTAATTTAATTACTTGGTATTGATAAAAGTATAAATGATTGTAGAACCGAAAGGAAAAGAAAAAGAAAGTGCTTCGGAGATAGCATACCAAACTTATTATCTGTGTGCTAGGAGCAAAGGAAGTAAATGTGAGTATGTAATACTTTAATATAATATGGGCATTTGCCTTTCAAAAATATTATTTAATTGAAAGTTTGAGAAATCTTTGAATAACTCAAACTATTCTTCAATATGTTCCTAAATCATTACTGGTGTTCACACCTTTGTACAAAATTGAACCCAATAGCATTTGGCCTAGTAGCTATTTCTTTTCTGGCATTAAGCCTAATTGATATATTGTTAATATAGTTGAACATTATAAAGTTCAATTGTGACCTTTATTGGAAGTATTAAAGCCGATATTGATTTCATACCGAATATGTACATGAATTACTGTTATCATATTATGAACATATCTGAACTGAAAACCTTGATAAGCATAAATCCCCAATTGATGTGGGGCAATACATCGGACTTTGTGCAATGGTAATATGCCTGCGGATAGGGCAAGTTTATTCAGACCTTAGCTAGGAAGGGTTTGATGGTCCTAGCCGTAAGATCTGATCAATCTTACACTCTATATTTTATGTATGAGTGAGCATGGCTTAGGCCGCCACTCTAATTATTATCAGGTGGGAAACATACCATTTCCAAACTATTATTGATTTCTGCTAAAATTATACATAACCGAAACTCTTATTGAGTACCTGAAATGAAAATTTCTTCTTTAATATCGAGAGACATACAACTCCTACTAGTGATTCTTTTAGTCTGCCGGCATATTATATTAGATTATTACATGCTCACTGAGAATATCTCACTCGTGGTTATTTTAAAATTTTCAGGTGATATTGAAGATCAGGCAAGGTAATACTCAAGCTTCATCTTCCTCACTTGGGGGTTATTTTGCTATAATTAATATTTTGATATTTTGATTTTGGAATAATCATAATGGTCATGTAACTTGAAGACTTCGGTATATAGTTCCATGGTCATTATAGTTTGAAAATTAATATGGTATGTAATTAAATGATAATGCTAGATATACGGAATGACACTACTATTGTGTATAATATTATGTTATAAGAATGCTACTTGTTCTCATAGTATATAGATGGTATGATTAAGAGTATATTTTAATATAAAAAAAAATGATTTATGCTGGTTATGGTCCCAGGTATGCTAGTTTATAGTATAAATGTTGTAATCCAGAATAGGAGTTTTATGGGTTTAAATGACCTTACGTCTTCCTATATCTTAGGACCGTCATATCTCAAAGATGAGATGTGACATGTAAATTGATTCACGTGCTATTAGCAAGGTTTTCAAATTCGGTCTAGTATTTGAACCGATAAATACAGAGGGTCACAAATTTAAGTTTTAACTGGGATCGAATTAGAATTCAATAGGAATTAATTAAATATTCAATATTTTACAAAATACATTACTTAATAAACTTTTATTAGTAATCACAAGAAAATTAAAATTAGTATATATTATAAGAATTTAAAAGTTAATTATTAAAATAACATTAATCATATTTCAAAATAATAATTTCATGTAAATTAATTATTTAATTTTAAAATTTTACAAAATTAATATTGCATAATAGTAAAAATATAATTCTAAATCAAGTATTTTATATATATTAATGTAAATTAAATTAGAATAATTTTGGTAAATATAAAAAAATAATTTTAGAGATATAAATTTTATTATTACTAAAAGAAATTATGAAAAATAACCAAAATGAATTTTTATAAGATTTCGTGTGTTTATATATAAATATATATAATTTTGGATATGTAATTTAACAACTTCTCTGTCGCCAGAAATGGTTAAATATGACATGCTTTAAAGCCCACGTTCGAACTAAGTTGATAGCATTTCCAATTTATCTTGTTGAACCGGATCAAGTTGACTGATTCACTGAGTTTTGGCCGATTCATGCGGGTTTATGCCAAGTTACTCTAAAAAAGAGTCTTTCATCTAACCCATACTTACTTGAGATTTGATTCACGATTAATTCAGTCCGACTAATTAAAAGCCATGATATTTGCTCATCTATAGGGAGATATAAAAGACAAGATAAGTTGGGGCAAAACTAAGGGCACGCCAATGATGGCCTAGGCATAAGGTCTTAGGACCAAAAGATTCCATATTCGAACTTCGCAAAAAATAGGGATCGTCCATAAGTTTGAATTAGGGATGGCAGCGAGGCGAATTATTTATTATTCGTACCCGTCCCGTCAATATTTATTTATACTTGTCCCGCTATGAGATGGGATGGGATGGGTAATAAAATGGAGTGGATATCTGTAGGTATATCTGTTTTTATTTATTTATTTATTTTCTTTAAAAAAATTATTTAATATTAATTTTTCATATATACATATATTCATTTATATCTCTTTTCTACATATCTATACAATATCATTTATCTTTTACATAAAAAAAAATAAGCTATAAATTAAAAATGGTATATTAAATATATACATAATATTTGAAAAATTACAAATATATATATTATATATATAATCGGGGCGAGTTATAGCATTATTCGCCTCGCCCCGAACCCAATTTGGGTTTTTAATTTTAAACCCGTCCCGCCCCATTTAATAAACGGAACGGGTAATATCCGCCTCATTAAGGGCGGGGCGGGACGAGTACCCGACGGGACGGGCTAAATTGTCATCCCTAGTTTGAACCTTGCAAAAAATGGGGGTCATTTAAATTTATTTTCTGCTTGATATGGGTTGTATAATTTATCACATGTAATTGATATATGCCTTATATATTGGTGGAGCTTGGGTGTTATTTTTGAGATAAGCACAATTTTCCAATACTTTCTCAGTGTACTTTTCTTGAGATAACCACAATTTCTTGGACTTTCTATCTCGCCGAATCTCTACTCCAAGAATTTGTTTTGTTGGATCCAAATCTTTCATAGCAAAAGATTTCCTTAGTTCTTTCTTCAAATTATTGATTTTTTGAATGTCCTTTCCAACAATTAACATGTCATCTACATATAGTAGGAAAATAATAAAGTTATCATTAGAAAATCTTTTCACAAAAACACAAGGATCTATAGTAGTCTTCTTGTAATTGTGTTTTAACATGAAGGACTCAAACTTCATATACCATTGTCGAGGTGCTTGTTTCAATCCATATAAACTTTTCTTCAACTTGCAGACCATATTTTCTTTACCCTTGACCTTGAAGCCATCTGATTGCTCCATGTATATCTCTTCCTCTAAATCCCCACGGAGAAATGCAGTCTTTACATCAATTTATTCAACTTCTAAGTTTAAACTTGCTGCTAAACTTAGAACTGTTTTAACTGATGTCATTTTCACCACTGATGTGAAAATTTCTTCAAAGTCAATTCCTTTCTTTTGACTAAAGCCTTTCACAACCAACCTTGCCTTATATCTTGTGTCATCGCCTTCTGACTTCAAACGATACACCCATTTATTCTTCAATGCTCTTTTCTCTTTTGGTAGATGCACCAACTCAAATGTACGATTCTTATGTAACGACTGCATTTTAGATTTCATAGCTTTGACCCATTCTTCCTTATATTTGTCTGGCAAAGCTTATTCATAGCATTCAAGCTCTCCCCTATCAGTTTGCAACATGTACTTACTAGGAGAATATCTATTAGGAGGCCTATGAGTTCTAATTGATCTCTTCAATGGTGGATTTTCTAGTGCTGATTGCCCTAATGATTGTTGTTCTTCTTGTGCATCAACATCATCAAAACTTTCATCAACTTTTGTAGGAACCTAAATGCTATCAATGTAGGTTTGATCTTTTTGATCTAATTCAACTTCTTCTTCTGCTTCTACTTCTTCTCCACCTTTATTTTGAGTTGTGGATGGAGGTATAAGATAAGATCAATCAAGTCATCATGAAACTACTCTGACTTTTGGGTCTCTTTCCCAATGTCTTCAATGAATTGATCTTCAAAGAATACAACATCTCGGCTTCTGACTATCTTCTTCGAAACTGGATCATATAATCTTATAGCCGAACTCATCATGATCATATCCCAAAAAGATGCATTCTCTGGTCTTTCCATCCAACTTGGATCGCTCATCTTTTGGAATGTGGATAAATGCTCTACAGCCAAACACTTTTAAGTGATCATAAGAGAGATTCTTATTATGTCACTCATTCTGGAATATCTCCTTCTAAAGGAGCTGAAGGAGAAAGATTGATTAGGTCAACTGTAGTCTTCACAGCTTCTCCCCAAAACATTTTTGGCAACTTTGCATGTGATAACATGCTTATGGCTTTTTCCACAATAGTTCGATTCATTCTTTCAGCTAGACCATTGAGTTGTGGAGTCTTCGGTGGAGTTCTCTGGTGCCTAATGCCATGTCTTCTACAATACTTTGCAAATGAACCTAAGTACTCGCCCCCATTATAAGTCCTAATATATTTGAGACGTCTGCTAGTTTCTCTTTCAACACTTACATGAAATTGCTTGAACATATCTATCACTTGGTCTTTGGTTTTCAATGTGTATAACCACACTTTTCTAGAATGATCATCAGTAAATGTGAGGAAGTAGAATGCACCACCAAGTGATATGTTTCTCATTGGACCACAAATGTCTAAATGCACCAAATCTAACACGTGTACTCCTATGTGGGAGTGAACTTTTGAAAGTAGCTCTGTGTTGTTTTCCAATTAAACAATCAACACAGTCTTTTACAAGTGTACCTTTTATACTAGAGAGCATCTTCTTTCTAGCTAAGATGTCCAACCCTTTTTGACTCATATGGCCGAGCCTTTTGTACCACAATTCTGTCAATTTTTCATCCTTCACTGTATTCACCATATCTTTAGAGATATGAGCTTGCATCATAAATAAATTGTATTGCTTCTTTCCTTTAGCTATAACCACAAAGCCCTTGGAAAGCTTCCATTGTTCACCAATAAAATTATTATTGTAACCGTCATCATTTAACTTTCCAATAGATATTAAGTTTAGCCTGATGTCTGGAATATGTTTGACATCTTTGAGTATTAGTTTGTAGCCGACATCTGTCTCTAGGCATATATCTCCAATGCCAACTACTTTGCTTGCACCATCATTTCCCATCTTCACAACACTATGATCTCCTATTCTGTAAGATGAGAAGAAATCTCTTCTAGAGGTAACATGGACAGAAGCACCACTATCAATCACCCAACTCGTTTCTTAGGTTGTAAGATTCATTATATTAGATATACTCTCATATCTGATGATGAAAGCTTCTTCAGTAGCGGTCGTAATCCTGTCTTTATTGTCATCCTTTTGTTGGAATTCTCTTTTAAATTTTCTACAATTTCTTTTCATATGCCCCTTTTGTCCACAATGGTAATATTTCACGTCCTTCCTAGATCTGGACTTACTCCTAAAATTACCACGTTGATAGGGGCCTTTACTTTTACTCCTCCCCCTACTTTCAGTTACCAGTGCATCAGTGTTAGAGGCTAATGAACTAGAACCCTTTCTTATGGTTTCTTCATTTAATAAGTTTGCTTTGACTTGGCTCATGGTGACCACTCCATTTGGGGCTGAGTTTGTCACCGACATTTTGAATGTCTCTTAGGTTTCTGGTAAAGAGCCAAGAATAAGCAATCCTTGCACTTCATCTTCAAAATTGATACCCAATGCTGAAAGTTGATTCATAATACCTTGCATTTCATTCAAGTGATTGGAAATAAGAGTGGCATATGTATACTTGGTATTCATCAACTTTTTCATCAAGTATAATTTATTACCTCCTGTATTGCTAGCATATAAATTTTCTAATTTATTCCACAGAGATTTAGCAAATGTCTCTATAGAAATATGATGATAAACATTATCATCTACTTATTGGCGAATATACCCCACCACTTGCCTATTTAAAGTATTCCATGCCACATCCTCCATATCATTTGGTTTTGTTATAGTAATAGGGGTGTAACTATTTTTACAATAAAGAAGATCTTCCATTTTTCCCTTCCATAATTGATAATTATCTCCATTTAGACTAATCATTCTACTAGCATTAATATCCATGCTATTTTCTTTAGCCATGACTATACACAATATCACCAACCACAATCAAAGCTCTAATATCAGTTGTTGAAAAAAATTGTCTACTTTTCCCTTGTGTATAGAGCAGGGATATAACCGAGTAAAGAACACAACGGAAGTAATAAGTGTGTAAAATAATAAGACATTCACAACACAATTATTTACGTGAAAAATTCCTCTATAAACAATAAGATACAAAGATAATTTTTCCTACTATTAGGAGTATACAAAATATCACACTCAAGGATAAAATATTCTTGGAATCCAAATGGGAGAGATCTTACTAAAATAATGGATCTTGTGTTTCCCAAAAACACTTATTAGCTTAAAGCTAATTCCCACTATTTTTCTCTTTCACACACCCTCTTAATAAGCTCTAAATGTTTGAGCTTTTCTTTTACTTCATTTTCTTTCTTTTCTCTCTGCTTAAAAAATTCAATCAAATGCCTTTTTATACTTGAATATAAAAACTATATTTAACTAACATTATAATTAGTAAATGAAAGAAAAACTCTCAACCTTTCATTCATTTTCTTTAATATGGTTAAAACTTCATGTTGGAGGAAAACCATCCATCAGTATTTACTATTTACTAATATATACATATGAGTTACATAGTTAAAAAAATAAATATGAATCATACATGAAAAATCAAAATGGCAAGGTCATGGATCTTCAAGAGTAAAAATTAAAATTTCCTATCATTGCTAACAAGAATAATTTATTTTTCATCTGTCCTTAAGGGAAAAAGAAAAGAAAGTTCCACTCCAATGATGATAAATCCCCAATAAGAGGGGAAAATTTTCCAGATTTGTTACCATCCTTGTATGGCTTTTATAGGAAATGATACCGTTATGTAGCTCAAAGGCACGTCCAATAACTCGAAACAAGTGTTCAAATCTGAAATGATTGACATCCAGATCCTGTAACTCGAAATAACTACAAATAACATATTTCCTTGGCTTTCTTTTTCACGCTACAAAACAAGAAAAGGGTAAAGCCTTGTAGGGCAATCAAGTTGTAGCCATCTTGAAACTTCCGCTCACAGGCACATGCCTGTTCTTTATGGTTCAAGCTCGTCCCCAGCTTCAGTTAGAAAAAAGAAAAGCTCATCTCTATCTAAGGAAGACAGCATTCCCAACTACAGATGGATCAGATTATTCTGGACGCCCCAACTATTTTATATGGAGTCACTGGTCACTACTTGTAATCTTATAAGACGGCTTTTCAATGTATTTTCACACCTTTTGAGGCCTGGGATTACTGTCTCTCTTTTCCCTTAAAAACTACATATTGTCTCATGGAATTAATATTCTGTATCATTTGCCCGGAGAAAGGGCAAAGAGAGGGAGCGATGGGGGGTGAGCAACGGACTTCTTTCTGTCAGCTACACCTATGGGCTGCTACAAGGTTCCAAACCAAAAATAAGATTTTTAAAAAAATCCACCAGCATATCAATACGGATTCATTAAGTAGAGGCTAATTATTTTGCTCCACAGATGCCCTAATCATTCCTATACAATCTTACAATTCTACCAATTAGTACAAGAATCCATTCAACTTTCTCTCTCTATCTCAGGCCTTCATCCAGAAGTATACTAACATTACCGTGGAACTCCTTCAAATCAATAACCAATATGGACAAAATATCCACCACCACAAGGGTGTAGAGCAAACAAAAATTTGAAACAGCATACAGAACAAGGTTTAGGATTTAAAACAAGCAACTGAGCAACCTGGAGCATGGACCTGAATATCATAAGATAGCTAATCCAGAGAGAATCCATTTTAAATTTAACTGAATAAACTTTGAATTCATTGAAAGAAAAATGAAGTTACCCAACATAATGGGTATGTCGAATGGAAGTACACTAAGCTGCAATCAACACTGGTGCCCAAACAGAACAAAACAGTAAGGTGAATATTTTATATACAATACGTAATAAATTAAGAGTTCTATACAAATTTACCTACAAAGCAGGATGGTACCCAAGATTCACATTAGCATCCGCCCTTTGCACTACTCTCCTGAAACTCCACTCATGGCAGAATTCCAGGGCTAGCCGAAGTGCAGTTCCAAGTCCAAGCACAACAATAACACCTGTGGAAAGCCTCTTAGTTTCAACATCATCAAGCATACTCTCCATTTAGGAATAGGAGGGTTTGCATACTGACCAGACAAAAAATGAAGTTCACTTACCAATTATAATGTTAACAGGCAGGGCAGAAACACCAAGGGTAATGGATATCAGCACATCCAACAAGAGACCACCAATAAGAATTGAGAATGCAACCCAAAGTGGGCTAAAACAACCCTATTTCGGAAATAAGGGGAAACATCACAATGAATTTTTTTTTTCTCAAAATATAAGCATAAGAGCAGTGGATTAAACACAATAACCTCCTTACCCTTTCAGGATCTCGTGGTCTAAAGGTTGGGTCAACCCTCCAAACCCAGTAGTTTGTCTGCCCATAAAACAGAAGAGGAAAATTTCAGACAACAAATAGCATATCTTCACCGACCTTTAAATTTGCTTTTCAACTTGGCCTCTTTAATTTGGCACAAATTTATGGTAATCAAAATAATGCTTGTGCATTAGCAGAAGTAAGACTGGATAATGGGCTCATGGCTGTGCCTGTATCAATTTCTATAAAGAAAGCTTTCCCATAGAGTGTAATTCTCTTTTCCAGTTTTTCAAAACAAAAAGTTTACATTGACATTTACATCATGATCTTGCACACAAATGTTTTAAGCCATCTATCTAAGGCAGACTACAGAGATGATATGATAGAATCACATCCCAACCCTTAAGCTATACATTGATCAAAATTAGACAAGATAAAAAAGGTAGAGACTATTCATAGATATTTATCATAATGTCTGGCACCCAACACAAAATACCTACACTTGGTTGAGATTCTGGAGGTGACACATTTGCAGCAACCTCTCTGCATAAAAAGGTAAAATCAAATTAAGACATTCTTCAGAGTTGTGCCAACTTCAAAGCATGAATAGAAATGATGAATGACTTACTGGCATATCTCACATTTGTTTGATCCTCTTGTATGAAACCAAGTGTCTATACATGAGCGGTGGGCTTTTGCAAGACCACCTTTACATTTGCAGCCAAGTACTATGAGAACTTCTTCCTTCTCCTGCTGACAAACCCTGAAGAACAGCAATATAAGGTCATCTAGGTTATTGCATACATAATGGTTCTTAGTCATTGCCAATATAATGGCTTTATATTCTTCATCAAATAACAAAATATACTGATGAATGCGGTCATATGACAGATTTTTTATTATTGAACAACGCAAACAATTTGGGTAGTGCTGTTTGGCTGTTCAAGGGGCAAGGACTATAGTATCTCCCAAAAGTTGAAGAGAATCCATATGTTAGTGTTGCAGGAGAAATTTTCCCAAAGCAGATTTCTTTGTGCCTCTGTTTGGAAACTCAAATTTTGCAAGAATTCAATTCAATTGAATTTTATTTTGCCAATTCTCATGTTTGGAAAAGTATATCTAATAGTATTCAATTCTTTTGAGTTAAAAAACATGAGTTATTTGAAAGAATTGAAATCATGCCAAAATGGAAGGATTTTGCAAGAATTCAATTCATTTGATGAACTCTAATATTAAAAACCCAAAATGCCCTCATTAAATTAAATATTACTCTTTCTATACAAAGATAAAATGAGAAAATAATTACATTCTTTTTTCTTTTCAATTATTCCAAACAATAGAATTCATTTGAATTGAATTTATTCCAAACACATGAATTTTATTATTAATTGAATTGAATTATATTAATAAAATTCAATTGAATTGAATTCTTGCACATGATTCATTCCAAACGTTCTGTCTAAGACGGATGAAAGACTTAATAGATACTACACTAGAGCAAAAATTAGCATATAGTGCAAAATGGGAAACGATCAGGCAAAGGACAAAATTTACCAGCCCATGATGGACAAGAAGCATCAATTTTCATGGTCAGGCACGCAAGAGTAAGAATAAGGAAATGCTTGCAGTTCATTAAAGGCAAGGTAAGGCCTACCAGAAGTACGAGTGGTATACCTGCACTGTTCATGAGAGCTTGCAGTCCTGGACAAATATCCCTTTTTGGCAGAATCTACGCTGGGCAATTCCTCCTTAGCAGGGTCCACGTGAATCGCATGAGACTCAGCATTAGAAACTAGAATGGTGAGGATTGTGGGATTGACCTCAACGGCAGAATTCCCTGATAAGGCCCTGTCACTGCCCTGTTGCGGCAACAATTGGGAATTGTCCTGCTTCTCGAGGTCGAGCTCAATTGAGGGTAAATTACCACACTGGTGAATACCAGCTGCGGTGGTTTCTTTATTCGAGCGATCATTCTGCATCTGATCCCAAACATATAGCAAGTCCGCTAAGAAGACTTCATTTAGCGAAAAAAAAAAACCCTAGAAATAAGCTAATCTCAGAAAAAGTAATTGAGTTATGTCGAAAGGTATCAAAATTTTCAAAGTCGGAAGTTAAATCGAACGAAAGACTCACTTGATAAATTCAACTTATAAAAAGAAATTTCAATACAACAAATATTCCATTGCCCAAGGAAAAGTGAGAAAAAGTGAAATGAAAGTCTGTACCTGGAGAATGAAGAATGCTGTTGAAGAAAATTACTTAACTTGGCAGTAATTTGATAGTTGATTAGTTGGTGAAGTTGAAGAAGCCCAACTCGGCTCATACATATGGCAATGGTCAATGGAAATTAAAATAAGAGCCCTCTGAAAATGAGAGTCCACCGCCCGGTAGAGAGAGATTTTAAAATAATTAAATTATCTTATTGCTTATTTATTGATTATATAATAGTAATAAATAATATTTATATTAATTATAGAGTCGGTAATTAAGATAGGATTAAAAAAAAAATTAAAATTTTATTAATTTTTTCAGAATGACAGATATTTTTAAAAAATTCCTCCTAATTCTATGATTTATCTTTATTCAGTGCTAAATAGCATCCCCCACTTTTTTTTTTTTTTTTTTCAATATCCCCCACTTGTTGATGTTGTAAGAGCAGTCAGTCACTGTGTCAGTATCAACTCACTCCCTCCCGCTCTCATTGGTCAATCCCCCATTGTTGTCGGGGTATTATCGTCTTTCAACTTACTTTTCTCAATTAGTATTCATATTTTTTTTAGCTTAATTTCACTGAATTTTCAATTTTTTTTTTTTAACTTTAGGTATCGTTTTCTATTTTTTATTTTTATTTTTATTTTTTAAAAATTAAAATTAAAATAAAATTTTAAAAATTAAAAATTATTATTTTTAAAATATTTCTGAATAAATATGAAAAAAAATAAAAAATAAATTTTTTTAAAAATATTTTTTAATATTTATTTTTTAAAATTTAAAAAAAAAAAATTATAGTGATACTAAACGTCCTCCTAATTTCAGTTCTTTTTTTACTTTATTCTAATCTAGTAATTCATAACATAAATTTATTACAGTTACTAATATTTTTTTTGCCACTTTATTAATTTAAGACTTAATTCTGAATCAGATGAATTTTTAATTAATAAATTTATTAGAGTTATAATTAATTTTTAATCAAATTCATTCTATGATCATTTTTAGAATATATTAATAAAATATTACTTGTATATATGTATTTTACCATAAATTTAGAAAAACTATGTATAAATCTATTCTGATAATTAATTAAATAAAATTCAGTCGATAAGTTAATAGAAAGTAATGAATAATTAAATTAAATCAGTGTAAAACGTGGGCCAATATTGAACTTTTCTTCTTTTTTTTTTTTTTTTTTTTAGAAAACAATTTTAATCTTTCTTATTATTTCGTTGTAGTTCACCCAAAAAATCTCGCCAAATCTTTACAAATATCTTGCCATATAATGTTGTGATTTTCATTTTATAATAAAAACTAATATCTAAAAACTATATGCAAATTCCCTTAAAAAAAAAAAAAAAAAAACTATGTGCAAATTCAATGGCTCTTAACGAAATTAGATATTTAAAAAAAAAAAAAACGAAATTAGATATTTCTTTTTTTCTTTTCAAACTTGCACCCTTGACAGGGATTTTTTTCTTTTAAGTAGAATCAATTTTATGCATTGTAAATTCTATTCATCAATTCAATTAAATATTAGTACATCATTTACGCATAAATTAAGTGTTTCACAAAAACGAGAAAATATTTCCATTATATTAGGGTTAAATGCATTCAAGGTCACTAAATTTTGGACTGTTTTCTAATGTGGTTACTAAACTTTAATTTCTTACAATTTAATCACTAAACTTTATTTTGTTTTTACCGACGGGTCACTAAGCTAATTCAGTTGAAAAATTTACTGGAAAACTGAGGTGGCATTTCACTTCACCTGTAAATGCTGACTAAGTTGGACACGTTAGTTTGCCATGTCAGAGTATTAAAATTTGCATACAAAGTCACTAAACTTTATACTGTTTTCTACTTTGATCACTAACCTTTAATTTTTTAAAATTTGATTGCTAAATTTTTTTTTCTTCATAGGAGGGTCACGAAGACAAATCCGACACATCTAAAGACGATATCTATCATTTTCGACCACGGTTTTGAGAGTTCTTAATATCATTCAACTCCTCGCATCTAGAGCTTCATTTTAGTACCTATTTCATCGCTTTAGGTTGAGCATAGATGGAGATCGAAAAATGAGACCATTGAAGCTTTTGGTCGTTTTCCAGCGAAAAAGTGGAGAATGAGGGCGAATGACTCATGTTTTTGTATTCCTGAAGTCGAGATGAGCTGATTGAAGTCAATCTTGGTGAGTTCTTCACCGGATTTGTCTTCATGATCCGCCTGTGAAAAAAAATTAAAGCTTAATGATCAAATTATAAGAAATTGAAGGTTGTGATCAAATTAGAAAACAGTACAAAGTTTAATGACTTTGCATGCAATTTTAATACTCTGACGTGTCCAGTTTAGTTAGCATTTGCAGGTGACGTGCAATGCCAAGTTAGCATTCCAGTGAGTTCTTTATCTGAATTGACTTAGTGACCTATCGGTGAAAAAAATTAAAATTTAGTGATTAAATTGTAAGAAATTAAAATTTAGTAACCACATTAGAAAACAGTCTAAAGTTTAGTGATCTTAGATGCATTTTACCCCATTATATTATGACCACTTCTGCTTTAAGAGGTAGCTAAGGGATGCCAAGCTTGACTAATAGAATGGGTAGGGATTAAAATCCTAGTGAACAAGTTGGAGAGTAGGGATTAATTGTACGTTGCTCTGCAAAAAAAAAAATCTAGTCGTCTTCTGTCTCGATTTTTTTCTTAATTTTTTCTAAAATTTATTATTTGAACCACCATCGACCTTCATTCAGTTGACGGTAGTTCATTTTTCTTTATTTATTTTTATTTTTTTAGATATAAATCTAATTTTATTTTTCATTTACTTTATGGGTTTTGTTATCCCTTCAATAAGATTTAATGAGTCTTATTTCATAGAAATTTTTAGTGAGTCTTCTTTTATAGAAGTATTATGTTTTCTTAAGTCTATAACAATGGTTTGCTGGTCGTAGTGGTATAATCGTAATCAGCTGGTGTGGAAGAATAAATCTCAGTTTGTATCTGAAATTTTGAATATCTTAGAGATATCAAATAAGACAGGTATGAGTTGTGTAGTTAGAGATTATGAAGGCTATTTGCTGGATGTTTGTGCAAAATCATGGACTGTCAACATTTTATAAAAGTTGAACTCTACTTTTGGCTTGATTGAGGATTGCTGGAAATTAAAGAAACACATTTCTAATTTAATTATTAAATTTGTAAAGAAATTCGCGAATTAAGTGGCTCATGTCTTAGTAAGAACAGTTGATTCTTTGTCAGAACTCAATAGTTGGGGCTCTATTTCGCTTATATTTCTAAATGTTTTAGTTTTTGATATCTATTAATAATATTATCTTATTTTCAAAAACAAAATAACTTTTATTATTTAAAAATATAAATATTAAATTTTTATCTTAAATTAAAATTTATTTTTTTAAAATTTAAACTTAAACTTGATTTTAGATTTAATTGGGCTAAAATTTGATAGTTAATTCGAAATTGTATCTTTTACTTCTTTTTACTTCTTCTTCTTCTTCTTTTCTTTTCCTTTTTTTTTTTTTTTTCATAATTTGGATTATTTTTTTGAGAGAAAAAAAATTCATTAATTGGTAAAATAGAATAACACAGAATTTGCATGCTTCCATCATCCATAAGCTACATACTTGACACATTTGTAGGTTCAATAGTGTTACTGTACACCCTCAAAGCAGTTGAGACGTGATATAATTGATCTAAATATGCCTCTGGTTCTTCATTTTGTGCAAAGATACAAACTATTCCATGTGCACATGGAATACCAGTCAAGTTCCATCTTCTACAAGTGCATGTATGTTTTTCCTAAATCAACAACAAATTGGTGTCATTTACCAAGCACTTGAACCCTAGGTGACCCAGCAAATATAGGGAAGTAATCCCCAGAAAGCTCTTTGATTTTGTCCAATTTTTTTTGGATTTTAGGGCGCAATAACCTATTTAATGCTTATGTCTTTTGCATTTCTACTTTCTTCTTGGAAATCCTCCTCATAAATCATTTTATGATAATCTTTAGCATTGTCAAGATAGGCCTTGTTCTTGCTTTCAATATGTATCTATTAAAGCACTCACACATATTATTAATTAAGATGTAACATTTTGTTTTAGGTTTGAAATAGGCCCTGCTCCAATTCTTACAAGGCTTAGCCCTTAACCATTCACTGCACTCAATTGATTTTTTTTCAACTTCTTCAAGACAAGTTTCAAGCTAGCTCATATAGCTAGCCCTGGCACAGCTCCACAAAAGGTATTTTTATTCTTTACCTTTGAAGTTGGCTCTCATAGTTGTCCATAAGTACCTCACACACATCCTATGCTCAGAATGAGGAAACATATCATGAATTATGCTAACCAACTCTTGCACATTTGCAAGGTTTCAATGTGTTAGAGTTTTAGTCATGCTAGCAATATACATATATAAAATGATGTATGACAAATAAAAGTTAGATACAAAACTTTTTGTCTATCTGACATAAAAGTCTAATGATGTGAATTGTATATCTGCAGATCCTCCTTCAGCAAGCTAAGAAACCATCTTTAGTATTCTTTGTTCTCAGCCTTTACTATATAAGTAATGGGAAAAATGCAGTCATTGGGATCAATCCCTACTACAGAAAGTAGTTGACATCCATATCTCCCTTTAAGCCAACAATCATCTAAACAAAAAATATGTCTGCATCCACTCTTGAAACCCTCCCTCAATGCTACCAAACATACATACATCCCATCAAACTCCCCTTTATCCTCTTTAAACTCTACAGTTGATTTGGGATTGGATCTAATTATCTCAAGCTTATAATCATTAAGCTTGTTATATTGTTGAGCCTTATCACTATTTATCTTCTGTAGTGCTAAATTTCTTGCCCTCCATGCTTTCATTCTGCCAATGGTGAAATGTATTTAGTTTGAACCTTGCAATGAAAGATGTAATCAACCAGTTAGGATTTAATCTGATTTCTTCCAAATAATGACTGGCTAGCCATTTAGCAGTCAAATAGAAGTTACTATACACTTTACCACAATTGTGTTTCAAGTTTATAGTCTTGATTTGAAATGTTAGGTCATTCTTATCCTTGGAATCTTACTTGGAAGCATATATTCTCCAAGAACATGTATCGTTTTTGCAAATAGCCTCTACTCTAACCTTATCATTATGTCTAAACCATAACTGAAACTTATGCTTGATAACTCAATTCTTAATAGCTTTCTTCAACTATTCCTTGTCTTTAAAACCCATCCCAACCGCAAATGTTGGGTCTTCCATATCTCTTTGACCATCAAATTTAGGATGTCTAGGTCTCTCTTCACCTTCAGAATTAGATGCAGAGTGAAGCTCATCACTAGGAGCATAATCAGAAACTTAATCAACCTCATCATTATCAATTTGATCCACAATAAGTGCATGCATAGACTAACCATTACCCTTAGGCCTTCTCATGATTTTTGCTCTACCAACCATTGATAAGTACTTAATTGACTATATTTTACCATTTGTTCTTAATGTATTTTATCCTTAAATTGAGTTTGTTTAGTGTTTTTCCAGCATTCTTTTATGTTTTAGGAGCCATGGATCAATTTATCTATAAACTACAAAGCCAAGAAGCGAAAATGAAAGAAGAATTGAAGAAGCAGTAGCCAACATGCCCAGCTACACGCCCATGTACCTGCCCCTGTTCTAGTAAAAAAAAGGGCAGAAGCCTACACGCCCAGGTACAAGGGCGTGTGGACGATATTTTCACTTATAAATTGACGTTTTTGGGAGCTTTTATTGGAGAGAAAGAACCATAGCCGCATGGCTGAGAATTTAGCTATACCTCCATCTACATTGTTGGTGTTTTCATTAAGTACCTTAGCTAAATCTTCATCCATATCATGGTAGGTCATAGTATGGATCAACAAAATTTAAATCACCATCATCTACTGGTATTTCAAGTTCATTAGTTGCTCTTGCTTATGATTGTATGCCAATTGCAGGTGCATTTCTAGATTCTGCTGCTTCTTACATATAAACTGCCGTAGGTACCTCCTCAGCCTTAGGGTCAACTACATATGCATTTTGTGATCCATAATTGTCTCTCTCACCTTGAGGTGCATATGCAGTAGTTGATGTTGTAAACAAGTCAGTTTCATGACCATATTATTTACAGATGATTGAGCTAGGCAATTAAATGATTGTTGTGCTACTGAGGTTGGGTTTGGAAATGGTAAATCAATTGCTAGAACATTGTGGTTGAGAAGAATTGCCCTTGCCTTTTTTCCCATGACAGGGTATCTAGTTCTTCTAGTAATAACTATGCTAATAGCACCAACTTCTTCTAATTATTCAATAAAAACAGAAGTTTTCTTCTATGGGTGGGCTCCAATGTACAATTGGTCATCAGGTACATGATCAATATAGAAGTCAATCTCACCATGATCATATGCATATAGTGAATTCTCATATAAATGAGCATTTGTGTCAATAGCCTTCAAACCACTCATGTAATCTTTATTAAGATCCCTAAACCAATATTTAAGTTTTCCCCTCACTCCTAGATCATGTAACACTTCATCAATCTTCCTTGCAGAAAACCAAACAATGTGACAGTTCCATATAAGGTGCTCTTCACCATCAAAGTATCCACAATCCCCTTTGATACCATTATAATGAACCTTATAGTAAATAATCCATCTGCATACTTATGTCAAAGCATGTGTAAATTATAACAGTGAATAAACTTATGATTACTTTTATTACTACTAATACTAATACTAATACTTGTTCTCATTAACAACAAGTACCATTGAAAGATGCATGCATTTTATCTACTATGAATTTGGAGATTGAAAAATACAAATAACTTAATTTGAAATATAGCACACTTACACTTATAAAAGTTTATGGAAGTAATTTATGTTCTTTAATATATGTATGTGTGTGTGAGTGAAATGAGAGAGAGTGAGAGAAAAGTACTTAAATAAACTCTTATTGATCATATTATATATTCAAACTCTTTCTCTTGTCCATCCACAAATTTTACACAATTCAAGATTAATCAATGTGTACACTGATATAAGCCTATATTCTATCAATTTGCATACATGTAATTCCTAATTAGGCATGACTAATGGCTATTTGATTTCAAAATTTAATCAAATTAGTGTTATGCTTGAATTAGTATACTAATTAGTATAAAGCAAAATTTACCCCTAATTAGGAACTATCAACCATGGTGTTATAGTTTGTGCAATTTACTAATTGGGGCTATGACTTTCAACCTAATTACATCTAATCAGCCTCATTAATAAATATATCACTTAATTAAGTAATATAATTACAAAATCAATCATTACATGCAATTTTAAGAATATATTATCAAAATATGCCTCAGTTCAGTAACATCAAATTCCATTATCTATATTAGTTACTTTGTTAGTTTTTGGTGTATTTAGGGTTTGTTATCCAATGTCAAAACACTAAAACCAAAAAGCCTCAATATTATTTATCTTAGAAATCCTTAAGCAAACAACATTCGAAAAACCCCAATTTTCAAACATTAATCAATTATTGAATTGTAATTGAAAAAGATTGAGAATCTCTTTTGTTCTTACCTCGTTGTTGTGTCCACATGGCAATGCTGGTTCACCCATTTGTTGTTTAACCTAATTTTCCTTTGAAAACTTCAAGTTGTACTTTACCCTTTTGGCAGAATGAATATTCTTATTTTTCTTATTTAACAAATCCAAAAGTGAATTGAGCAGTAATTTATCCCACCAATTCACTCACTAGCTATAAATTAATATATTCAGTGGTAGAAGATTAGGGTTAAATTTGCAAGGTTCAAAGTGAGAGTGAAAGAGATAAAAAATAAAGTGAAAGAGAAAGTTGAGTCTTGATAGAAGTGGGTTAGTAACGGGTAGAAGTGGATTTCCCCATGTGATGAGAGAAAAAATTGAGCTGAATGAGTATGACTGGTATTTTTTAAATTAAAATTGCTTCATTGGCACGCCACATCATGTTTCGGTTAGAGCTTCTAACGGAGTCATTCTTGAATGATATTTAAGTGACCGTTAAGCCAAGTTAGGTGATATTTATATAACAAAATCGAGTTCGATGACCATAATGTACATTATTAAATATTTCAAGGACCATAGGTGAAATTAATCCTTCTAACACACATGAAAGTTAAGATTTAATTAAGAGTTTGTTGATGTATATTGTAATACATAAAATTTTATGTACAAATATATCTCTCTCATCATTTAAACATTACATTCACTTTGAAACCTTTTACAAAATAGAAAGTATTTTAGTCAAATAATAAATAGATGTCATTTCAATTAACATATGACACACAAAACTACTTTTACAACAATTAACTACATTTTAACTATATGAGTTAATATTGCACACTAAGACATAACATATTGATAAGTGCATATATAATCTAAATAATAAATTTTCATATTCGATTCCCCTCTCTCATACTCAATATATATATATATATATATGAGATAATATTAATTAAAAATATATATATAATAACATGGTAAGCTATCAGTTAAAAAAAAAACAACAATAAAAAAATACTAAAAGGGATTCTCAAAAGTCTTTTTTTTCCC
>CATKHJ011060861.1:0-13768 GCA_949750685.1 Vernicia montana
AGAAGAACACAAATCCAAGTAGACTTCCTACTACCGAGTAGTGGAACTTACCCGAATTTGGATCTCAAAATGGTCACTTAATGAGTTAATTTATCATAATTTCTTCTAAGTAATTGTTTCAAATTCATATTTCTTTTAAATAATGTTCATTACTTACTTTAATAACGTTTATTAATTTTAATTATATGTATATTATATTTTTTTTAACATATAAATAATAAATATATTAATTTATTTAAAATTCCGGTTTGACCCCGATTCGACCCTGATTCGACCTCTAACTCGTGACCCTCTGTCTTTACCGGTTCTAAAACCGGGCCGGGTTTGAAAACATTGGTTTTTACATAAATGCACAAATTCAAATGCCAATCCCATATATATGCATTAGTAGGATAAAGGAGCTACAAATGGAGAATTATATTCATTACGCAAATGTGTGTAATTGTATTACTACTCATTTCCTTAATATCTAGTCCTAAGCCCAGAATCAACCCCACCTCAGCCTAGCTACTGCCAGGAGTTATTGTTGCTCCTCAGTACACAAGAACAAACGTCATGTAACAACTATCATACAAAGATAAGAGAGAAGAGCTTATCCTCCCTGGGGGCACTTAATCCCCTTCGATCACAAGAGGAGTTTTGAAATAGAAAGCCTTCAAAGACCTGCAGCATTGCAGCACCAGCAAAAGCATAAATAGACAACATGCTTATGCCAAAACTTTAGCAAGTTTACCAGCAGTACAATTTGTACTTGATAGAATCAACACCATAATTGAAATTTTATGAGACTTATTATTTCAACTTACATGGAGCAGAGAAATTTCTTGACTCAAGTTCTTGAAATTTTAGAAAAAAATAAAGGAACATATTATATTAAGAGAGAGAGAGAGAGGAAGAGATTACAAGAGGATAAGAAATGCATTTCAAAGAAAATAACAAGAGAGAGCCATGACCAACCAAAAGTGTTATCCTATCCTTGTATTCTCGTGAAGAAAATACTCCCTCCACTTCAAAATATTAGACGTTTTAACGAGTTGCACAAAGATTAAGGAAATCATTAAATAGCTTTAATTTTAACTAAAATTGACTAATATACCTTTATTTTATTATCATTAAAACTCATATTTTTTTTTCTCTCACCAAAACTCTATTAATAGTGATAAGGGTAAAATTGGAAAAAAAAAATAAATAAATGTTGTCTAGAACTCCTAAAATGACAATTAATTTGAAATAAAAAAAAGTTTCTAAAACGACTATTAATTTAAAACAGAGGGAGTACTAAAAAATAAAAACGTTGGTGGAGCTGTGGAGTACCATAATGTGTCTAAAAGAAAATGTGATCCAAGAATAAATTCATTGATAATGATGTTCCTTGAAAATTCTAGTGTTATGCTCCAACTACACTCAAAAATGACAAGAGCCAGATTTCTTATTCCAAAACAACTGAAGTGTATGAACAAGAAATTATATTCATAAACCCATATATCTCACCAACACAATAGTTAGTTCCACAATTTACCTTACATAAAGCAATTGAAAAATAAATGCACATGCTTCTCATATCTGGGAATCAAGCTTTATGAGAGTTCCTGTAGCAAATAATTATGGTTGATTCTATCAAGTGGAATCAATCAAGCAAACGCCTTTGCCTTAGGCTTGCATATGAAATCAGTGATAGGAAAATGAAGAAAATTAAGAATAAAAGAATTTACATGAAAATTTCCTTAAATTTTAAAAAATGTAGTAAAGAGAGGGGAGTTGGAAAATCCTAAAACAGATTTCTTAAGAGCCACAAAGAAAATTGATTATTGATATCTTTTGCTTAGCAAAGATTATTCTCAGAACACCACACAAAAACAAAATCATTACATGAAAATAATTTGACAACTATCAAACCATTCATTAATAAGAACAAAATCCAAGAAAACCCATTAAGGAAAAAAGAAAATTGATCCAACCCATTAAATGAATTAAGAAAAACCCATAAAATTACCTCTTAATTCAATCAGCTAAGCCTGTGCGAGTCTTTGCTTTGATTTTTCCCTTTTCTCCTGTAGTCTTAGATAATAATCCTTTGACTAAAAGGTTAGTGCGCCCAGTCAGCCATTCTCACTTCGCTACTGTTACTCATACGTAATCCATTTCCATCTGTCAAGTTCGTTAGCCTCATGTTTTTTATTTCGGAACCGATTTTGTCATTTCTTTTGTCAAATTACTATTTAATCCTTAAAATATGACATAATTTATGAATACATCTATATTTTTTAAGAAATATATTAAAATGTTCTTTGTAGTTTTAATAAGTATTCTATTTAGTCTTTTCGTAAATAAAAAATTAAAAAAAAACATTTTCCATTAAATAAATATATGAAAAAGGCAAATTTATTCACTATCCACTATTTTTTTCACCTCAACTCTTTTTCTACAAAAATTAAAATACAAAAAAGAAAATGTCATTAAATTCACACATGACATCATGATTAAAATTCTAATATTTTTAAATTTTTTTTTTTTTTTTTGTAGAAGTAGGGCTGAGTAGAAAAAGGTGGTAAAAGGTAAATTTGTCGTTTATGTTCTTATTTAACAGAAAATATTCATTTTTTTTAAAGGATCAAATAGTAAATGAATTAAAACTACAAAGATATTTTAATGTATTTATAAAAAAATAAGGATACACTTATAAATTACATCATACCTTAAGAACTAAATATTATATTTTTATTTTCTAATAGAATAGAATTTGATTTAATTATATTTAATTTATTGAAATTGAATTCGTAGAATTGAAATGAATATTTTTTTAATTTTTTAAATAATTTTTTTAAAAAAATATGAAATTTAAAATGAATTTTACAAAATTTTATGTAATTTATTTATTTCAAATGAGGCACTATATTTATTAATTATATGTTTGGATTTCTTTAATTAACAATTTGCATAATGTTTATTGTCTAGGTTAAGAGTATGAGTTTCTTAAAGCAAAGCATTAAAAAGCGAAAAAAAAAAAAAAAAAAAAAGGTTCTTATTGAAGTTGGTGTCGTCAGCCAACTTTGCTTTCTCATTTAGCAGACAAACATCCTATTATGGCAAGAATATTTTTTTCAGAGATCATACTATAAAAATGTTTTTACTCAAGCTTTCACTTTGATAACATGACTACTAAGGATTTTTTTTTTTTTTAAAGATAAAAATCATTTCATTAAAAACAACAATCGTACAGTAACACATCTAGGATAAAATCAGGAGGGACATCTACCCACTCCTTGCAACCTGACACTAAATGTGATGTATTAACTAACTGATGAGCAGTCTCATTCGCAGATCGTCTAATAAAATTAACATAAATACATGAAAACTGTTTTAAATAAGAAGAACAATCTTTAAGTAAATAATTGACTCTGTAATCACTTGGATTTTTTCTCAAATCTTGAATAAGTTGATAACTGTCTGACTCAAAAATAATTCGATCAATACCTTTCTTGCGCATCCAGCTTAAAACTTCTCTCATGCTTAAAATTTCAGCTTCAAGAGGAGAATAAAAACCATCAAAGATACATGTTTTTGCCATGATGAAATTGCCATTGGAATCTTGGGCTACACAACATGTGCTTGTCTTCAACTGATTAGAAAAAAGTGTTGCATCTACATTGACTTTTATCCATCCATTATGAGGCTTTTTCCATATTATGTTTCCATCACTGTGACTTGCTACAAAGTTATCGACCGATTCTTTGCACTCATGAGCTGCTCGCCACTGAGATAAAGTCCGGCCAGCATGGTTTAAGATTTCAATCACTGAAATTTTCATCGATTTCCAGACTCGGATGTTTCTTGAGTTCCATAAACTCCAGCAAATTAGGCAGAAAATTATTCGATCATCACCCTGCATCTTCGAAATGTTGTTACGAATCCAATCAATTACATTAACAGAAGTTGGGGCTACAACTCTCAACCTAGAACATTGCCAAACATCTTTTGCCACAGGACAATAGAATAAAAGGTGAAGGGTTGATTCCTCATCCGATTGACAAGCAGTACACATAACATCTAAATTCACTTTTCTTTTGACAAGATTAACAGTAGTTGGAATGCAATCATTGCTAACTCTCCACATGAAATTTCTAACCTTATGAGGCATTTTAAGCTTCCATAGATTTTCCCAAAATTGCCTATAATCTAGACTCTCATTCCCACACAAGAACCTGTATCCATTTTTAACCGAATAAGCCCCTCTCCCATTAGAGTTCCACACCCACAAATCCCCTTCCCCTCTCACACCCAAAGGAATTCTGAGAATTTCATGTGCATCTCTCTCGTCAAATAAATCCCTTATTAGATCTTCATCCCACTTCCTAATGCCCACCTCCAACAAATTTGATACCTTAATATCCTCTAATCCCTCTTTAACATCAGTAACAACTCTCCCCTCTCTACCCTCACCCAACCATGGATCTCTCCACACTGAAATGCTCTCCCCATCCCTAACTCTCAGTCTAAAACCCCTTTTTAAAATTTGTTTTGATTCCCAAATACTTCTCCAAGTAAAACTTGGATTAATACCTATGTCAGCATTAAGGAACTGAGTTTTAGGAAAGTACCTTGCTAAGAAGAGAATTTTGATCCGATAGAAGCTTCCACACAACTTTTCCAAGCATTGATAAGTTGAATTCTCTTAGTTTCTTAAAGCCAATACCTCCTCCCTATTTAGACTTACATAATTTCTCCATCTCATCCACCTAATGCCTTTACCTTGTCCACCATTTGCCCCCCACCAATAACCATTCATAAGCTTTTCAATCTCATCACAAAGCTCAAGAGGAAAGAGGAAAATTTGCATTAAATAATTCAGAATAGCTCGAGCAACAAATTTCAAGAGAACTTCCTTACCTGCTTGTGATAAGTTTTTGTTCTTCCAAAACTGAATCTTATTCCAGACCTTCTCCTTAATATATTTCATAACTTCATATTTGTTTCTTTTGATAGTTGATAGGGCACCCAAATACAATCCATGATCTTCAACCTCTCTTACTTGTAAAAGGTCACAAATCTCCTGTTTCTCACGGGCTCTTGTGTTTCTACTGAATGAGATGGCAGACTTGTTAAAATTAACAAATTGACCCGAAGCATGCCCATACCATTCAATCGCCTTTTTAACCATGTCTGTCTTTACACCTGTAGCCTTGAAAAATACAAAAAAGTCATCTGCAAGTAGAAGATGCGATATTGAGGGAGCTCCTCTCGCAACTTTACAACCGTGAAGCAGTCCCTGCCTTTCAAATTTCCCAATCAGTTTACTGAACCCCTCCATACATAGAAGAAAAAGATAGGGGGATAAAGGATCCCCCTGTCTAAGTCCAGGCCTAGGATTTATAGGTCCCAATTATTGTCCTTCCTGCATTACTACATAACTCACAATAGTAACACATAACATAACTCTAGCCACCCACTCTCCACAAAAGCCCAATCTAAGCATAACTTTTGACAAATAATCCCATTCCACCCTGTCGTAAGCCTTAGACATGTCTAGTTTTAGAGCAGCCATACCTGTATTACCTTGAGTTTTCCTCTTCATGTAATGATTAATTTCAAATGCCATGAGTATGTTGTCCACAATTGACCTTCCAGCTACAAATGCACTCTGATTATGAGCAATAACCTCATCTAAAACTTCCTTCAAACAATTCACTAAAACCTTAGTCACAACCTTAAATGCCACGTTGTATAACGAGATTGGACGAAGGTCAGCCATAGTTTCAGGTTGATTTTTCTTAAGAATAACAACAATCTAGGTCTTATTAGGCTCTTTCGGCATACTACTTGTTTCAAAAAATTCCACACATAACTTAATCAAGTCCTTACCCACAAACGACCAAAATTTTTGAAAAAAGGCCAGATTCATTCCATCTGGGCTTAGGGACTTTTCAGGATGCATACTGAACAAAGCTGTGTAAACTTCCTTCTCTTCAATAGGCTTCATCAACACCGAATTTTGATCTGCTGAAATTCGACCCTCAATGGCTTCAATAATCGCATTGTTGCGAGCACCTGTAGACTGAAATAAATTGCTGAAATAATCAACAATAATTCGTTGAATGTTGTCTTCATCCTATTGCCAATTCCCATCTTCATCCTTTAATCTTAAGATCTTATTCCTCTTTCTTCTCACTGAAGCGTAATTATGAAAAAATTTTGAGTTCATGTCACTATTGTGCCTAAATGTGTCCTAATTAATTTAGGATCAATCAGCTACTCGCAAGTGCACAAGGTTGCTGCAGTAATGGGTAAGACACCCCAAAGTCGTCTCACAAGAAAGACTGTGCAAGAGTTGTGTAATTTTGAACTGATAAAGTAAAATAATAAATAAATAAAATAAATCTTAAACACTCTAATCAATTGTTGGTTTGAGAAAAATTTAACTAGAAAATTATAAACTAAGAAAGTAAATTGAGCAATTAAATATCAAGATTGAAAATAGAGTTAAAAAGGTCTAGGGATCGGATTATCCTATCAAAATCCTATGTTGGACTAATTGATTTAATAGTTTATTTTGCCAACTTGAATAACATATTAATCAATTCTAAATTCAATTCTAAAACCAATAACTTTCGTATTCTCAGTTTTTAACCTAATTAGAATTAATCAATTGTTATTCAAATATAACTAGGTAGTGCATTTCTGATTAATACCTAGCTCTAATTAAATTAGTTCTAATATTAAAATCATCTCTCGACCTCATTCAATACCCTTAGATTCACTAAAGAGTTGGCCAAACAATTTATGAATATGTTAACAAATCAAAAGGATAGTGCAAACTAAATCCATTAAATAATTAGCCCAAGCATAGTCATTCCAAGGGAATCATCCTACCCTAGACAAGATTAATTTAGCTCATATTAAATTCCTCAACCATCAATTCAATTGCATAATAAGTTTCAATCATCATCATTATCATGATTAAACAATCAAAGATCATAAAAGTAATTGAATTAAATTAAATTGAAAATAGAAGAAAGAATCCTTACTGTCTAAGTTAAGGTCTCTTCAATCCAAAAATAATCGTTGCTGAATTGGATTACAAGCTCCAAGAATCCAAAAGAAAAACAAAAACCAAAAACTCTAAAAACTCTCACTAAAAACTTCAAGTCTTCGTTCTACGGCCCCCCTTTCTTTAGAGCACTCCCTTTTTCTTTTTATATCTTAGGGTTACTACAGTTGGGTAATACCCTTCTTGTCTCCAGCAGCTGAAAGACTCCGAAAAGAGAAAAAAAAAATCACGTTTTAGCCAGTCAGATTGCGTAGGGCCGTGCACAATATGATGCACGGCCGTGCAACATTAAAGTACCAATTTTTGCTCTTTTTTCTTGAAAGACAGAATCCGAATTGATTTGCACGGCCGTGCACCATCACCTGCATGGTCATGCTAACTTCAAAGCTTTCTGTTTAGCCTCATTTCCTTGATTTTCATTCCAAAATAACCCTACACTTGAAATTAACTTTAAAACATATAAAACAAAGCTAAAAATTAATTAGAAATAATCAAAATAACATCCTAAAAACACTACAAATTTGTGCATAACAGTCACCATTACGAAGCCAAAACTGTTTAGACCTCTGCCTCCAGAATACCTCTTGCTCTCCTAACAAATTACCAAATTGAGCATTCACTTCCTTGAATTCTAAAATCCCTTCCTTATCCCTTCTCCTCCTCAGGACTGTAATGAGTTGTCTACATCTATCGAGCTCCTTTCTAATCTTATTTAATTTCCTTCCTCCCCATTGATTCAACTCTTCCCCACACTTCGTGATTTTAACCATGATAGGAGCTCCTTCCGATTCTCCCCAACAGCCATTAACAATCTCCCTACACTCATCCTCTCTAAGCCAATAGTTTTCAAAACTAAATCTTTTGCCCTTAACAACATAAACTTTTTTTCTGAATTTTAAGAAAAATAGGCAAATGATCAGAGGTTGAATACTCAATAGATCTCACCAATGCTTCTCCAATAACACTGACCCAATCCTTTGTAGCCAACACCCTATCGAGACGCTCTTCAACCCACTTATCAGTACCTCTTCTTGTCTCCCAAGTGAATTGATACCCACTCATACCAAGATCGAATAAACCACTGTCACTTACCGCTTCTCTGAAACCTTCAATCAATCTCCAAGGTTGAGGACGACCTCCCCTTTTCTCACTTATTTGCAACAAATCGTTGAAGTCGCCTAATACAACCCACGACATAGAGGATTTTCGTGACAACTCTCTAAGGCACTCCCATGACTTGTGCCTTCTTGCTGTGATTGGATTCCCATAAAAGCCAGATATTCTCCAAATGCCAAAGTTCTCAACAGTCACTTTAGCATCAATGAAGTATGAAGAATAATCTAGAATTTGGACCATATCCAAATCTTTCCACATAAGGGCCAACCCTCCTTTATTTCCTTCACTATTGACAACAAATAGCCCATCAAAACCAATTTGGGTTTTAACTTTTTTCATTTGGGCTTGTTGGACCATTGTTTCCATAAAAAAAATAATCCTTGGCCTAAATTGAAGGACCATGTCCTTTAAACTCTGAATTGCACAGGGTCTGGCCATAGCCCCGACAATTCCAAACTATAGAACTTATAATGTTGGACGGGCCTGGAACCCAGTGCCCGCTTGAAGCCCCTTTTTTGGATCCACCTCATGAATTTCCATAGTATTATCCACACCAATATCTGGCCCATTTAATTCACCCATTTGTTCATCTAGGCCTACTATCTCTTTCTCTTCAATCCTCTTCCTTTTAGCCTCAGGAACTAATAATTCGTTTCCTATTCCATCTTTATCCTTACCGTTATTAATATTATCAGTCAACAAATCATTGCCCACTTTCCCAAGATTACCTTTCAAAACCTTATTCCCTAAATGAACGCCATCAACTATCATTTTCTCTAAGTTCCTCTCCCCCCCCCCCCCCCTATTAGCTCCTAGATTCCTTCCATTACTCCTATCATTTTGCAAGTTTCCATATTCAGTTTTGCCCACCATAGCACCACCGCTCCATTCGTCTTCCGCCACACCTTTCGGACGGAGCCACCTTTCTCCGATCTGAGTATTATTTCTCCTTATTGTTGCCCTGAGCCAAGCACCATAAGGTTTTTCGATTTCTCTTCCTTTAGCTTGAAGATGTTGATCACAAAAACGTTCCCATGACCAATTAAACCACACATAAAGTAGAAAGTTGGTAATCTTTCGAACTTGAAGTTGATCCAAAACCATTCCCCACTAGGTTTCTTGAGCTTCATTTTAGTTTTCAGAGGTTTCTCGATGTTGATAGATACTCTCATACGAACAAACTCTTTCCAAGAGCCAATGAAATTGTTAGAGTCCGAATTTTTATACTTGCCAATATAATTTCCCACACCATTCATCACTCGCTCAGAAATAAAGCCTGGAGGCAAGTTGAAAATTTGTACCCAAAAGTCTCTGTGGATGAGCTCTACTTGTGGTTGTTCATTATTCTCCACCTTATTCAACACCAGTAGATTTTGTTCAAAGGACCACGGAGCACCCTCCATTACCCTCTCCAAATCGTACTCATGGGAGAACTTGAACAAATATAATTGTTGTCCAAGATCAGTTACAGTCAATCCACGCCTTGGTCTCCAGATAGCAGCCATATTTTGTTTCATGATGTTAAACCGGATGGTTTTATCAGTTATGAATCTTCCAACCAAACAGAGATTGAAGTCATCTCTAACCTTGACCAAATCCTCATTATCTACCTCCCATCCACTTCCATCTTCTGTCACCGCAATTTCTTTCATTTTGTTCTCAATTCCAAGAGGCTTCGAATTACTACTACTGGCCATGATTGAATGATACAAGAAAAACTAGAACTCACAAAAATGAAAATAAAAACAGAAATGATTAAAAGAGGGGCCAGAAATGATTACAGGCAGAACAGTGATTGTTTGAGTTTAACGAAAAGACAGAGAAACAATAAACTTGCCATCAGGGCAAGACTAGACATGACTACTAATGATTGAAACAAGAAGAAATAGACAATACTATGAGAAAAAACATCTTCAAGACAAAAAATTTCAGTTTCTGTGGGCTGCTGAGTTTACACTATTATTAGTTGCATCTTTCACATCTGTTAGTTGTTTAGTTTCTTTATTGATCTTTTTAGTCACATGATCCCCATAGTTGATGTATACACTTCTATAGAATTATTAGATCATGAATATGTTAAAATCCAATTCGTTGTCACCTCTTATTAAAATTCATAAAAATAATAAATCCGATATTTATAAACAATAAAATAAAATGAAAGAATAGTTTTTATCCCAATCAGAAATAGCAGAATGAAAAAAGCCTCAAGTTTTAAATCCTCTAAAATTAGGGGAAAAAATTACAGAGAATGATGAAAAGGTTTTGTCTACCATTTTGAAAGTTTAACGTACATCATGAAGGAGATATCATGGTTTTCATGTCCATGATCAACCATGTTTAAGAAACAAATTTTACACAATTTTGAGTTGAGCTATGAATGATTTGTTGAACATCGTGCTTTGAAGTCCAGCAGTTCATAAATAAATTAAACAAAATTTTTTGTGGAGAACCACGAGAAAAACCATAGTTACCGCTAAATTACAAGTTACTAAGGTAGCATTAGTACGGATTCATGTGTTGCTAATGCCTTGCAAATTGTCGTTTATCATCTCCATCCCTTTGCCTTCCGTACGGGTTGCTCTCGCTGAACCCATTTCGGCTTCCTTTATGTGCTTTCTTTCTAAATTTGGAAGCATTGCTATCGATGTTCAAACTCACCTTTGGTGGAGAAGAAAAGCAAAATGAAGCTGCAACCGCCTGCCAAAATCCGACAAAATCAGCCATTTTGTTTGATGTCATAGTAGATGATCTAATAATTCTTGTTATAAAGGCTTAAGCCTAATTGGTTGCCACAGCCACTATCTATATTCTGAATATAAGGTCCTGTATTCAAATTTCCCTCGACTAATTCTTTCTTCCCATTGAAGTTGTTGCTATACAACTTCCTTTGAGGTTGCAAACAGGAATTTTAACAAATATGCAGTTCAAAGTAGACATGGCCATGGTTCTGCAACCGGCGAGGGTGGAACTGGAACAGAACCAACCCCTCTATGGTTCAGTCCGGTTCTGAACCAGTGCCAGTTCCAGTTCCGTTCTGGTTCCAATCCGGTTTCGGTTCCGAACCATCTGTTTTGTATATTTTCTTCAATAAAAAAAATTTTTAATTTAATTTTCTTTCTTATAAACATGTAAAACAATATTTCTTTTAAATTTAGTTTCATACAAAATTAATTACATAAAATTATAAATAAATTAAATTTCAAATTTTAAGGAAACAAATAAAATAAAATTTGATACATGTAAAAAAATAATAATTAATTAATTGAAAAATATTTAAAATAAAATTTTCTAACATGTTCAAAATAAAACTTGTAATGCATAAACTTCAAGTATTTTGGTTCCGGTTCCAGTTCCGGTTCTATCCAGTTCAAAACCGAACGGTAGCCATATCTAGTTCAAAGCAAAGTTTTCTTATAAGAAATACTTAAAGGCTCTGTTTTGTATAAATGAATTACACAAAATTTTATGGAATTCATTTGGATTTTTTATGTTTTCATGTTTGATATAAAAGACAATATTCATTTCACTCTTATGAAATCAATTTTATGAAATTCAACTTAACTAAACCACATTTTATTATTCATAAATGAATTCCACACTACAAGTTCATTAATACCAAACAGGAGGATAAAATTTGGATCTGAACTTGATTACCACAAAAGCCAAATTCTCAGACACATGGAAATTATCAAATTCTCACACTTATGAAGAAATTCATTCTCAAAAGTGATTGCTTTTTAGAAGTAAGAATGGAGTAAAAATAATACCTGCAGATCAAGCCGGTGGACATTAAATATGTCTTTCATAGAGTGCGAATTATAGGCCAATATATAGGATCTATAAGCATCTTTAGCAGACTTGTTCAAATAATAGTTGTTGGTCACCAACTTCTCCTGCACCAATCCCATAGTCCAATCTAAGCTTCTTTGTTCTCAGTTATAAGGAAAATATAACGTAGCAAGGAAAGCAAGAAAATACCAGATGAGATTGAACATTTGCCAGCTTCTTATCATCAAATTCATATTCTTTAACAGGGACTTTCGCAGCCTGAAGTACATTAAGTTAGAATATTGTACAAGCAATTATAATGGTGAACTTCTACTCTTTAGTTAGTTTTCTTTTCCATGGAGAAAGCACTATGGTCCTACTGTTTTGAAAATAAGTCGCATATTGCAATTAAGAGGTGTCTGCTAGATAAAAGGAATAGGAAATATACAAATCAGCACCCCTGGTAATATTTACTTACCTTCAGATAACGTAGAAATTGCAGCTCTTCTGGAATCAGAAAAAGCAAGGCATTTCCTTTTCCACCTTCGCCACGGGCTGTACGACCAACCCTATGAATGTACTCCTGAAAGTGGTAAAATTCAAATATATATGTTAATGCATGTGTACATGAAAATGACGAGATAGAAAACACTTAGACATGTTAACCAGCAAAGCTTATGAAGGAACCTTTGGTTCATCAGGAGGATCATACTGCACTATCCAGTCCTACAAGAAAAGAAGAGAGACAAAAATTCATTAACATCAACAAACTGATAAAGAAAATTGTACAGTATGCTTCTAGCTGAGGTTAATTAAACTAGTTTCCTGGTAAGGTCTTATGAAGGTTAAATACAAATCTTACCTTAAATCAACCTTTATTCAGACAGATCATAATAATATGTTAGACTGATCATCATAATCAATCTTTAATCTAGTTTGATTGTTCTTCCTTAATTAGACTAACACGAGATCAGATGTTTGCTGTTTGATAGAAGGTAACCAAACTCCGTGTTCAAAATTTCAATGCAGATAATTTTCCCAGCTTTCCTAAAAGCTGCTGTAGATTTGTAAATATACCAATCTAACCATCTCTAACTGTTGATAACTTTGGTAACCAACCATCTTTTCTTTGTTTTCAATTCCCAATAAATATCATTCCATTACAAAGAATGGAAATACTAAGTGCATATTTGCTAGACAGTAATGCATTAATAGTAGAAATTTCTTCACCATGCTGTTGAATTTTTATTCCATCATATTCCATTGCGCTTCATTATATTCCCACCAAGCAAGCTAATAATTTCATTACTCTACATCACCGTTCCTCGTGCTTTGAATAACAACTTATTATAAAATGTCTCCACTAATTAAGGAACACAATTTGCAACAATTTTCCAGACATAAATTATTGTTATTCCTTAAAAACTGAGCTTTCCATGAGAGGAAACAGTTTGGCTTCTACAAGTGCAGGCATGTTGCATGAATGCAAACATATATAAATTCTTAACTGATAATAATGACAGCTAAAGAAATTCAATAACAATCACAGGGAAATTGTTCAAAAAAGAAATCACAGGGGTAAAAAACCAATTCATCAAAGGTAACGAACGCAGTATACCGAGGTTATTGTTAATTTGTTATGAACAACCATAAGCGAAAGCATCAAAAACATAAGAATCATAACCAGAGTAGCAAGTCAAAATTCAATGGAAGAAATATACATACCACGGCAGGAATATCAAGTCCACGAGCAGCAACATCAGTACATAACAGTATCCCCTTCTCTGCTTTGCAGAAATCAAAAAAGGTAGAGGTCCGTTTCTGCTGCTTCTGTTTTCC
>CATKHJ011060871.1:0-11979 GCA_949750685.1 Vernicia montana
ATATATATTTCGATCGGTTCGATTCAAACTAATTTTTTTTGTAAAAATCAAACCGAATCGAAATTTAATTCGGTTTACTATTTAAAAAATCAAACTAAATTGAACCACTCAAAAGCCGAACTAAACTGAATCGAACCAGTCAGTTCGATTTTGCTCACGCCTACTAATTAATTAATTTCTCAAAAAGTAGAAATAAATTAGTTAATTAAATCAAAATTTATGAACTAATTAGTAATTTACCCTTAATTTATTAGGGATTTTTATAATTTATGGTTATTGATACAACATTGAAAAGTGGCGCACGACTAAGTATGACACTTGTCTTGCAAGTGCAATATTTATTTATTTTTTGGACAATATATAAATATATCTCTAATATTTGATTAAAAGTACATATCAATACTTAATATTTTTCAAGGTACGAATATATCTCTAAAATTAAAAAAATGGACCAACGTGCCTCTTATCTCTGTTATCTCCATTATCTCTCTATTTCCACACTTTTTTTTTGTCCTTCTTTTATCTTTATTTTTTTTAACTTGTATTTTATATTTACCTACAAAATATAATAGAAATAACATAGAGAATGGATGCTTTGACTCATTTTTATAACATTAAAGGCATATTTGTACCTCGAAAAATATTAAGTGTTGATCTGCACTTTTAGTCAAATATTATGGGTATATTTACACCTTGTCTGTTTATTTATTTATTTATTTTTGAGAGAATGCAATATTTAAACTTGAAAAGTCATTAAAAAAAAAAAAAAAAAGACAAACCCAACAATTAAAAACCCCACCAACCAACCAATCAACCCGTCTAACTCATGTCCCCACCCTCTTCAAATAATGTTCCCAACGGTCATTTAAGTTTTCAATAATTTTCATAAATGCAATATGAAAAGTAAAATTTACTATTCTTTCATATTATATTAATTTATATTAGATTAAATTCAAAATCTAAATAAATCAACTCCAAAGATTTTGCGATGAGAATTTGATAAGTTGACTACCGGTTCACCACTGCCAAAGTGAATAGAATATACTGCACATTCCATAACCAAATTTTCTGTCTATAATATGATTTATATAATTAATCATTGGTGATAAAAAAAATATATATATATACAAGGAAAAAGAATCCAGCATTATTAAATTAAAAAGTTGAGAATATATATAATATATAAGGTAATTCTTTCTCTTTTTCTCATCATTATCTTTCTAATTTTAGAATGTACTTGATGACTATATATACTATATAGAGCTGATTTTGCATATATTTTATTTCTTTTTATATATTAAGCTTTTAAAATTAGAGATTTTGTGAAATTTATGAATTTGTTTGACTTCCTAAAATATGCATAAAATTTTGTAAGAGTGAAATTTGATATTTAAATTTTTTTTAAATTTTATTTTCTCTTAATTTTTTTTTAAATTTTTATAATTAATTAAAATGAAATTTTAATTCAAAAGAAGGACTTATAATGTTTAGTGGAATTTCATAAAAAAATATTTTTTTAATTTATATTGGATGTCAAATGAATTTGATATTTAAATATCTAATATAACAAACCACAAAATATATAAGTGTCATAAAAATTAAAAAAAAAATCATATGTCCCTTTAAAGACAAACGTGAAATTAGAAGATAGTTTTTTTTATATTTTCTCCTATATATTTTTTTAAATGATAAATTTTTTATTTTTCAGTATATGATATTGGAATTATTATTATAATTTAATTTAGGAGTTTCAAATGAAATAAATGATATGTATATATTTATATATATATATATATATATATATATATATATATATATATATATATATATATATTTTTTTTTTTTTTTTTTTTTTTTTTTTTGAGTATTAGAGAGGAAATTAATATAAGTGAGACTTATTTTCCAAATTAGTTTTATTTTACTATCTAAAACAACAATTAAAATAAATGAGATTATCAAACTAGCCAATAAATTAATGTTAAAGTCCTCCATTCTCCAATGCTTAAAAAAAAAATTGAAAGCAATTTCATTTTTTTTTTATAAAAATAAATATTTTATAGTACATTTTAAACGGAAGGAACAAAATCAATGACTATGATTGTTAATTCTCATACTTTTTTTTAAAGTATAAAATGATTTCTATTAATTTTTTCATCAAATTATAATTTTATTTTTTACATGTAGCAAAATAATTTGAAATAGAAATAAAATATGTACTATTGCAATTTGGCTCTCCAAAATTAAATATCCACTAATTAGATTAAAGAGTAATTAACTGATTACACCATTAAGTATAAAATATAACAGCTAAATGCAAAATAAGTTAATAATTTAAAAGTGAGCGTTAAAATTTTATTTTATTTTTTCTTTATTGATTCACAACTATTTTCAAACTAATTACATGTAAATCTGAATAGTTAGAATTGCATCAAAATTACACACAATGCATAATTTATTGATTAGTACATAAAAGGTTTGAGTAATATATTTATATTCGATTCCTCATTTCATGCTATATATAAAAAAATAAAATAAAAAAAAATTACTTCAAAATTTAGTTAAAAAATCACAAATTCATTAACAAGATGAAAAGTAAAAAAAAAAAAAAAAAATACCAATTGAATAAAAACCCAATCAACCCTAATGGGTTGTTAGGATTCGTATCTTATAAAAACTTTAATTTCCTGAATTTTCAGCTAAAAATGAGGCAACAATATAGAACCTAAAACTTACCAAACAAAATGTATGCTATTGCGCGTGACCTGTCGTTTTAACAATAACTGCTAACTAAAACGACAACCGCGCCAGGGGATTAAAAACAGGACTAAAATATTTGCATGATTTCAGTTTCTTTCTTCCCATTTATTATGCCATTCTCTGTTTCTGCTAAAAGAGTGTGCCTTTGCGTTTCTCTCTGTGTCTCTGTATATATAAATAATTTGTATATATTACCTTCTTCAACCTAATTTCCTTGAAATTTAACTTGGGTTTTACAGATAACTTGAAAACAGAGTAACCCATTTCAGTATTCTGCTTCATTGTTTGGGAGCACCGACAAACAATGAAGCGAGTCAAGTCTGAAACTTCACTGCCAGTGACTCGACTCACATTGATTCAGACTTTAATAACTCTTCTTCTTGTTTATTTGCTTTTCATGAGTCTTGAAATTCCTCTAATTTTTAAAACTGGGTATGGGTTATTGCCTGGTGATGGCTCTCTCAGTGACGTTTTGCCCGTCCCCAGGCCTTTACTGGTCAAGAAAAATGATGTACCGGCTCGAACGTTGTTCGATCCTCCTCCGGTTTCTCACCGGTCACCGGAAAGGCTAATGCGAGAGACTAAAAGACTGTCGGGTCTGTTCTTTAATGAGAGTATTTTTGATGCCGCTGGTGATGTGGATGAGTTCTCTGTGCTCCATAAGGCTGCTAAAGTGGCGTTGCTGCTGGGGAAGAAGCTTTGGGAAGAGTTGGAGTCCGGTAAA
This sequence comes from Vernicia montana, assembly GCA_949750685.1. Lineage (NCBI taxonomy): Eukaryota > Viridiplantae > Streptophyta > Magnoliopsida > Malpighiales > Euphorbiaceae > Vernicia > Vernicia montana. The sequence continues at coordinate 3,482 of CATKHJ011060871.1, forward strand.
ATTCAAGCCAACCCGAATATTAGAAATAGAAACACCACCGACAATCGCACCGAAAATTGCCCGATTTCTATAGCTTTATCTGGGTCGGAGTTTTCTGCCCGGAACCGGATGTTGGAGCTCCCCTGTGGGCTGACTCTGGGGTCCCATATAACGGTGGTAGGGAACCCAAGATGGGCCCACTCGGAGAAGGACCCACAAATAGCGTTGTTGAAGGAGGGGGAGGAGGAACTAATGGTGTCGCAGTTTATAATGGAGTTGCAGGGGTTAAAGACCGTTGATGGAGAGGACCCGCCAAGGATTCTCCATTTCAATCCGAGATTGAAGGGTGATTGGAGTGGGAAACCGGTGATCGAATTAAACACTTGCTATAGAATGCATTGGGGAAGAAGTCCGTTGAGGTGTGAGGGGTGGAGTTCTCAGGCCGATGAAGAAACTGGTAAGTGAATTTTGTTGTTGATATGCATTTGTTTTTGTGTCGCAATTTGAGTGCATTGAACTATATTTAGATTTTAGTGGGAGTTCATATACTAATTGATCATATGATCGCGGTTATAGTTGATAGTTATTGTTAATGTAGTTATGATTCTCTCTTTAGCTGTCAATTATACAGTAATGGGGAATTGAATTGGATATTTCTCAAGGGGTTTTCTGGAATTATCTGAAAATTGATGTTCTTTGTTTGTAATGCTTGTGTCTGTTTTGTAATTTTGTAAATGCCTGCATCTGCTTCTTCTCTCTTTCATGTGATTCACCTTTAGCTCTTTAATGTAATTGTCGGGATATTAACTGTGATTGTTGATTTTTTTTTCTTTTTGGGCTTTATAAAGTTGATGGACAAGTGAAATGCGAGAGATGGCTTCGTGATGATGATGATGACTTGGAAGATTCAAAAGCCACATGGTGGTTGAACAGACTGATTGGACGAAAAAAGAAGATCTCCTACCACTGGCCATTCCCTTTTGCTGAAGGCAAGTTGTTTGTTCTTACTGTAAGTGCTGGCTTGGAAGGTTACCACATCAATGTTGATGGCAGACATATCACTTCTTTTCCATATCACACTGTGAGTAACTTTTGTGAATTCGCAAAGATTACTAATCTTTTGACAAATGCAGAATTGTGGATAATCTTATAATTTATGTAATATAATGTATATAGGGATTTGTTCTTGAGGAGGCCACTGGGTTATATTTGAATGGGGATGTTGATGTGCATTCTATTTTTGCTGCTTCCCTACCTTCCTCACATCCTGACTTTGCACCACAACAACATCTTGAGATGGTCAAGAAGTGGCAAGCACCACCTTTTCTTGATGGGCAAGTTGAGCTCTTCATTGGAATCCTCTCTGCTGGAAACCATTTTGCTGAGCGGATGGCCGTAAGAAAAACCTGGATGCAGCATAAGTTGATAAAATCTTCAAAAGTGGTGGCTCGGTTTTTTGTAGCATTGGTAGGGTGGAATAGGAATTGTGTTTAGATTTACAACCCGCTTGACTTTACCATATGCTGAAGTATACTGATAGTTGCTGGGCTATGTTTTTTTATTCAACAGAACGGAAAACAGGAAACAAATATGGAGCTAATGAAAGAAGCATATTATTTTGGTGATATTGTTATAGTTCCATACATGGATAATTATGACCTTGTTGTATTGAAGACTCTTGCGATCTGCGAATATGGGGTGAGTGAGAGGAGCAAAGTCAAATTTTGATCATAGCTTCATTTTTGTTTGAGCATTCTTATATGTTTTATTTATTATGAGTAATGATTATCCTTTTCATTTCATTATCGGATTACTTACTAAGTAGAATTGTGTGTATTTTTTCTTTTTCTTGTTTGTTGATAGGTTCGAACCGTGGCTGCAAAGAATATTATGAAGTGTGATGATGACACTTTTGTCAGGGTGGAAGTCATGATTAAGGAAATAAAGAAGGTCCCTAGAGATAGAAGCCTATATATTGGAAACATCAACTACTTCCACAAGGTTTTCCGTAGTGGTAAATGGGCAGTGACATTTGAGGTGCTTGTTCTTGGATTCCTTGGAGAATTCAGTAATTAGTCATTCTATGTTTGTTTTACTCTCTGTGCACTGGTGGTGATATGAATTATATTAACATTTATACTGCTTCTTTGATACCTTTGCAAATATGGCATTATTTGGATGTAGAAGGCTACATAAACCTCCATTTTTCTGTTTTTTTCTTCTCTTTTCCACCTCCTTCCATTAATGTCAATACAACTGGAATCCTCAGCTCATTTGCTTTGTGATAGAGTTGAATCTCTAACTTTAAATTGATATAATAATGTATCTTGTTATAGTGATTTCATAGCCATGCAATTTTCTTTCCTGAAATTAGGCATTCTCAAAATTATTTGACTCTGCTAATAGTTTGGAACTTTTTTAGTCATTAGAGGCAGGACAAAAGTTGAAACATTGTACTCAGTTATAATATTTGAATAAATAGTTGTGTGCTCTTCTTTGGCTAAGCTGAAATAGATGATATGAGTGTCTCCCTTCTGTACATAGAAACCTAGTTAGCTTTTCATGCCTATGTATGCTGTTCTCTTATTTTAAGGGAGTATGATATATTGCCAATTTCAAAAACAATTGCTGACTACATATATACTTTCACTGTTGATAATTCAGGAATGGCCAGAAGAAGTGTATCCACCATATGCAAATGGTCCAGGTTACATTGTCTCATCTGACATTGCACAATATATTGTGGATGAGTTTCAAAGTCAAAAGCTAAGGGTACATTACATTGATTTACCTGTTCTCTCTCTCCCGCTCTTTCGGGTGTGTGTTGTTGTGTGGTCTTAGGATTAACCGAATCTATATTCACTTGGTGCAGTTGTTTAAGATGGAAGACGTGAGCATGGGAATGTGGGTGGAAAAGTTCAACACCTCAAAACCTGTAGAATATGTGCATAGCTTTAAGTATTGCCAGTACGGATGCACTGAAGATTATTTCACTGCTCATTACCAATCTCCAAGGCAGATGCTATGCCTCTGGGACAAAATACAGCAGGGAAATCCTGAGTGCTGCAATATGAGATAACCATTATATGAATACAACGATAGTGTCCAGTCTCAGTATGGTAATTCTGAGAGGAACAAGAAAGAAACACCAAGAAACAAGTTTTGTAGCATAGTAAGTCTGTGTACATATTCAGAGAAAATCAATTTCCCTTCTTGCTGTAGAGTACTCTAGCAACAATATTGGTGGGGGGGATAATACAATTTTATAGAAAACACCCTGGTTTTGTGATCTAAAGTGGAAAAACATAGCAGGGGAAAGAATTTAAACATTTTGGTTTTTCTCCCTGTATGTGTCTCTCTGTGCAGAAAGATTTATGTGGGGAGTAACCATTGACATTACCTTATAATTAATTTATTATATTATATTATTGTTTTAATTAAGGAGGCGATGTGTACTTCAATTATTAAATATATGTTCTATCCATTTTGTAGTTGCCTTAAGTACTCAAAAAAAAAAAAAAAAAAAAAATGGTATATTTATTTTTAACTTGTTAAGTGCAGAGTTTTCTATATAAAGTGTTGATGCTAATTATATGAGAATAAAATTGTTGGTATAAAGCATCTTTATCTGTTTCTAGAGCTTGACAAGGATGTAGGGCCTGGAAGAAGAAACTTTATACTGAAAGTGATTCTCTCTTGGTGGATAGAAACAAGTGCTCAAAAGAAAGAACCTTATTCTATGGTTTTGTTTTTAATACACTCACACCCACTTTGCTAGCTGGATCACAAACAAATACTGCTTAGTTAAGTAACCATAAATTCTAAAATTGGAGGCTTAGCCTCACAAAATCTATTGATTAAATCAATGAAGTGCTTATTTCTTTGGGGTAGATAAATGGAAGGAAACATCACTTGCAAGTTGCAACTATTCCCATCCTATATATGTTCTTGACCATAAAGAGGCTGAAATTTGAAAAAGAAGATTGAAACTATATATTGGCTTTTGAACAGTTCTTACATTTGAAGATTGTATTAATTAACACATTTCGCTTCTGCTCTTTATGAAAATAATAAACCTTGGCTAAAGATCAAGGTTAAACATTGAAATTTACTTTGCAGGTTAGAATTCCTTCGCTTGATGATCTTCTTCACATTCTACAGTAAAACCCAGACCAGAATGCACGCCAAGGAGTATATCATCCAGTTACCTGCAATAATGTCAATTTCATATATGAGTCAAAACCATTATACCTAACTCACAATTCACCCGAGTTTGCCCAATTTATTATTTTTTTTTAAAAAAAATATTATTACGAGTGATCCATCCCAATTCTTTCTAAAATTTAACTTGATATTTAACTCAATTCTTTCATGACCCTAAATGAAAATGACTTGACTTGAACTTGCTGACATGTTTTTGCCATCTCTATCAAATATTAAAATTATAAAGAAAATTAAAAGAAATAACAAGAAAAGATACCTGTTTGCCATGGGAAAAGGCTTGAACCATGACTATATGCTCCAAAGAAACAATCTGATGTTGTGTTGAGGCCATTAGGACAATTACAAACAAAAGAATTGTAAACTCCACCATACCCACAAACCCCATTACTTCTCTCACAATTAGCACATGAACTTGGATAATCATTATAAACATTAAACTTATATTTAAGTGCTATCCCATACTTCCAATTTTCAGGATTAGCTTCTTGACCATTAAAGCTATAAAATCCAGAATAAGAATTGCATTGAAGCTTCTGTAAATCCATTTCAAAAGACGGTCCAAGATCTACTGGTGTATAAACACAACAAGTAGAAATCGGGAGACTAAGCATGCTAATAGCTTGGCAGGAATACAAGAAACTGCAAATGGGTGCTCCTGTTTTATCACACTGAGGGACAATGCTTCCATTATTATTATAATCACTATTGCTATTGGTTTTGTAAATTGGTGATGAAGTTGTGGAGCAATCAAGTAATGTAAAAACAGTATCATCATGAAAAGAGAAAGGGGCATCCCAATCTAGGCCAAAGCCTTTGCTTGGTTGAGTACAAGAACAAGTAGACATAGAAGGATCTGAAATGTATATAATTTGATTTGTGAAGTCTATGTTGGTAACAGGGTAGCAGCCAGTGTGGGTTGTTAAAGTCAGCTTTTCTTGATTGCAAGTTATATACTTTTGAAATCTTGGATCTCCACAGCCAAGGCCAGTTCCAAATGGGTACTTGATTGGGATTTTCCCACAAGAATTCTGACAAGCTTGGGATGAGATTAAACAGGGGAGATAGATTATGAAAACTATGAAGGAGAGAAGAGTATTGTAAGAGTGATTGTTGAGCTTCATTTTTGTACTAAGAGGAGGAAGAAAGGAAGTGTTGGTGAGATATGTAGCACTGGTCTTTCTCTGTGTTATTTTTATATATTGTGAAAGCAGCTAAGTGGAGAGGCTAGAGAGACTGTTGCCTTTAGGAGGTGGGGGTGAAAATGAGAAGAATTTCCTAGATGGATTTGGGATATGTTTGGCATTCCAAATTAAACCGTCTGTCATTGAGGTCGTCTTTAAAGTTAAAAAAGTCTAAAATTCAAATTCTGGACGGAATTAAATTTAGAAAAAGAAAAAATATTTTAAGGTGAAATCATATTTCTGAAAAGTTTTTTTTTGAATTTAATGTCTCATTGTATCACTATCCATTTGTCTTACTTTATATTTCTTATTATAAAAATTTTAAAATAACTCATATTATTTTCAAATAATTTTTTTAGTAATATTTAAAATATTATTTTAAAAAATAATTTCAATTTTAACACCAAATTGATTTTTAGTTTACATGAAAACAAACTTATGAAATATTATATTTTTTCTATTCAATTTGATGACTGAGTTCTTTTTTTTTTTTTGGCCAACGGATGACTGAGTTCAATACTACCATGAAAGTTGATTACTTTATGTATAAATGACACGATAGACTGAGAGGGAAAGAGCATTTTGTACTTTGTTTTATGGGGATCGGTTAGATGGACTTTCGGTGTGAGGCTGGCAAAGCTTTTGGTGATCTTTATACTTTTTTTTCCCTATTGTTCGATGCCTTGTACTCGTATGTATCTAGCATAACCAGTTTTAATGGCTTTGTCTCCCCGCAACTCGATTAAAAATGTGCATTTGGAATGCACGCTTAGCATAATCTAATGACAAATATAAGTGTGATTTGAGTAATATATTCAAGTTCAATTCTCTCTTTCCAATGCTAAAAAAAAATGTGCATTTAGTGATATTCTAGACCAAGAAATCTCCTGGTTTGTGATGAGTATTAAATCAATAAATGTTGTTTTAGGCTAGATCTTAGTTGTTGGGCCTCAATTGAATTGTCTTATAAATATAGATAAAGTTAAGAGGGCCATGCTAATTGTTTGGCGAAGAGTTTTCGACGTTTAAGTCAGTATAGGTTTTTGTGTTTATAAAAAGAAAGGAGATAAAGAGAAGTGTAGACTTCAATTTGACTCGTTTGTGATTTTCTTCTTTCTTTTTATAGGCCCCAAGCCCTTTAAGTTAAAGGGTAAATAGTAAAAAAATAAAATACCTTTTGATTGATGGAGTCGATATTTAAACTCTGAAAGATAAGGTTTGCACCTGTTCTTATCAAGTGTCAGGTAGTCGGTGTGTTGAGGTAGGCGTAGGTACGCCTCATAAGTATGACTTTCTTCTGACAAAAGTAAGGTGACGTAGGTATTTTATGACCTCAGCTTTCTTTTAGAAAACTTAATGGACAAGCTTCATTTAGTACTAGAAGGAAGAAGAGCTTAGGCGAAAATCGGAGTGATGTCTTTGTCTCGATGCAGAGAGAAGTGATTTCTTAGGCTCTTCCTTTATGGGCATTTTCTTTGGTTTTCATTTTCTCTTGCTTTACTATACCACTGTATCATAGTGGGCTTTATAAATAATTTGGACCCATCATATTATTAGCTGTTTTTGTCCCTCATCAGTTTGGCTGCCATACATGAAACTTCCATATTTTATATTGTTTTTGGCTTTAAAACAATGCCATTTTGAAGTGTATAAAAACCCAAATTTTTGCACTTATATATTTCATAGTTGAGATTTCATTATTTGATAAATACTTATTTAATTTCTAAAAATTAGAAATTTTTTTAATAAAATCTCCAATGTTTATTGTGAAATCAATGAATTGAGTTTACAAAAATATAACCAAATGTTTTTATAAAATATTAAAGAATCTTAGTCCAACATGAAAATATTTTTGAGTAGGTAGCTTAAACTTGTCATTTGAAATAATTAATCTGCTGTAATTATTGACAATAACTTGTAGTCTTCTACTTCTTCTAAAATGCTGATTCGTTTTTTGAAAGAAAGCATTTCCTTGTCTCTGAATAGAGAAATACTGTTTATTAATGAATAAATTCCTAAATTATGCTGCCATTGCACATGTGAGGCTGAGGAAATCAAAGTAAATTAACATGGAGAATCTAAACTATAGTTAATTTCTTACTATATACATATATATGGTTCATGTGCAATCCATAATTAGTTTCTGCCACGAAATGATTTGAGGAAAAACTTTATATTGTTACATTATATTCATAATACAATTGTAAAATACCAATATGTAATTATTTTGGTGTATAAAGACATAACTACACTAAGGGGTATTTAATAACTCAATTTATTATTTAATTTAATATTTTCAGCACTTATTAATTTTAAGATAATTTGATAATATAAAATAATATCAACTTAAAATTTTCAATTAATTTAAAAATTATTTAAAATGGTAAATTAAAATATTTAACTTAAAATTTCTACTGAATTCAATAAGTAATTAAATCTTTAAATAATTTATATTTTAAAAATTATATCACTTATATTATTTAGTATTTAAAATTTAACACTTAAATTTTCAGCACTTAATTTTTAATTTTATTAATCATTACCTAAAAATAGTTTAGAATTTTTCAAATTTTAATTACTAATTAATTCTTAGTTAAATGTATGGTTGATCCAACACAGCTTGGATTGCTAATTACTTTAGACCATTGACCTTCAATTACTAGTTTATTGGGATGTGCACATGATGTGATTATCTTATCTATGATGAGCTACGTGATCTTTCCCAATGTTGTCTCTTTCTCAATTGTTGAGACTGTATTATGCATTAATTACAATTTTCGTTTAAGGATGTTAGACCAACTCCAAACCAAAACTTTAAATTTATTGTGATTTTCATATTAAAATAATGTAATTTTAACACAAATTACTATTCCATCTTCAATCCATTACATTAAATATTACACTAAAAAAAAATATACCTTAAAATATTCTTTTTTCTTCTATTTTAATTCTATAAATTTAAATTAGTTTTCAAGTTAATTTTTAAATAGTAATTAATTTTAAAATAATAATATTTAATCTCATAATAAACATTATAAAAATTAATTATTTTATAAAAAATTATTTTTATTATATAAAAATTAGACATTACAATTAATATAAAATTTATGTCAA
>CATKHJ011060894.1:0-13233 GCA_949750685.1 Vernicia montana
TTTTTTAAAATAATCTCAATTTGACTCTTAAGTTTGATTTGATTTGAAAATTGATTTCATGGATGGCAAGTATTAATGACGATTGCATGATCATGGCATAATTATGAGTGCGTGCGAAAATAAAGAGCAAGTATTTAAACATCCATAAGCAAAGGAGAGTATTTCCTCTAACCCTTATGGGTGCTAGGAAAATCACAAGATCGCTCCCTTACTCCAAAATAATTAAATTAACTAATAACATTAATTAACATTTACATGTATAATGGATTAATATTGAAAAATAAAAAGGGGAAGGGGATTGATTGGGAATTTGGATTTGAGACTTGGAGTTAAATTCCAAGCGTGCCTACGTACCCCATTGGATGGGAATCAAAACCCACGTAGTTCATTCCACGGTGAGGTGGAGGGATTTAAGGATCGATCAGATTTGATTGGATCGATTTGATTTGGGGTTTGAGAGAGGGTAAGAGATTATACCTTTTTTTTTGGGTTTGTGTGGTGGATGAATGATTTTGCAGGAGCGGAGTTCTGTTTCGAAAAAATGAGGTTGGTTTAAAAAGGAAATTAATTTAATTGATTGTTTAGCTACCTAATTTTCAATTAATTAAAAAGATTAATTAATTAAAGTGATTAATTAAAAAGATTAATTACTCAAATTGAGTTAAAGATTAATTAATTAAAATCAAAGAGAAATTAATTAATTAATTAATTAAATTAATTAGGGTGATTACTCAAAATGAGTGTGAGAAAATTAATTAAAGAGAGAGAGAGAAGAGAGCAAATTGATAGCTATCAATAAATGCTTAAGGGGTGAATTGAAAGGGAAAATAGAGGGGATATTTATAGGAAAAATGAGGTGGGGTATTTTGGGTAGTGAAATAGTGAAAAGACCAAAAGGGTAGAGTCTTTTGGTTTGAAAAATCAGGTTGGAAGGGTAAAATGGTCATTTTGAGGTGCAGGTACGGGGCATGAAAATTGGGGCATCCGTAGTGCTGTTGGGCGTTCTGGTGGCTCTGCCGGCGGCTGCTGACGTGGCGGGACTGACTGTACGACTGCACGAAAGTCGAGGTGCTGGCGGTGCCATTGGGAGTTCTAGTGGCGCCGCCGGAGCTTCTAGTGGCTAGACCAACTTTTGCTTCTGTGCTGTGTTTCGGAGCTTCCGGTCAGTTTCCGAGGTATTCTGAAATCTGAAAAATTACTGGTCAATGGTGGTGGATCCGAAATTAATTATCCTTGTAGTATGATGCCTAAAAGCCAATTTTTGCTCCAGGGACGTTGCCCCCTTGACCCTTGCCTGCTAACCGGCTAGCAAGACCGCCGTACCGGTTCTGCATAACGCACTAAATTTAACAAGTAGCAAGCTGCGGCAACATCATGAGAGTGCAAAATTGAGAGTTCACAAACTCATATACACATATTAAAGGTTCAATGTATATCTAGCAATAACTTAGGCTCATATACCATTCAACAAATACTCACTCCATCATGTCACCTAGAAGTCAATTATCCCATAGGAAACATATTTAGCACATGCACATAACCAAATCTCATTATATACATTCATATGAACTTGATCACATACATATCACATATAACATATAACATATAACTCATGAACTTCATGGGTATATGTGACTCATAGGGTTGGGGTATGTGTGGGTGTTGGAATTCCCATGGCCAATACCAATGGGTGTTGGAAGCTTTTCTCCCTTCTTCACCAATGGCTTGGAAAATTACCAATGGCCTTCGGCCATTTTCAATTTCACCAAAAAAACCTTTTTTTTCTTCTTTTATTACTATTTTCCAAAGAAACAAAAGTAAAATTCAAATAAACAAAGGGAAAATCATACAAATATATATATATATATATGCAAGATTTATGTGCATCATATATCAATAGTTGAACCACTATTATTCAAATTAAATTGATGGAGAAATTGAGTTTTTGTGTATGTATAGACTCATATATGTTGACTAAAATTTAAAATGCTTAATTGAGCAATCATGTCATCATTCTGATAAATTTATTACCAGAGAATTTAAATTCATATTTTATTGCAATAAAAATTAAAATTTAGTTATTCATTTGCATTATATTAATTTTTACTGATCAAATTAGAAATAAGTGAAAAATTTACTAATTTTTAGTGTCATTTACCCGAGATTTATTAAAAGAATTATAATAAATAAAATCATCACATTAGTTGAAAAATAGAATTGGTACAAAAATTCAGGACAAGTAATTTTTCTCTCTTTTTTTTTTTTTTTTTTATCAATTACACTCTAATTTAAAATTTTAATATTTTTGTTTTTGCCTGAAATTTAAAATTTTAATATCAATTATACATTTTGATATTTTTTTTAGGGAAAATTATACATTTTCATACTAATTAGAAACATAAAGTTAAAATGATTTTTAAATTTATTATATCTTAATATCAATTTAATTCTTAAATTTCAATTGAAATTAAATGAACTCTCTAACTTAATTTTAATGAATTTAGTAAATTATTAGTAATCAAACAAACTCAGTTAATTCAATTTATAAAGTTAAAGTGTAATTAACTTTAGTCAAAATTTAAACACCAAATTGACAATATCGTAAAAATTTGATAATTTAATTTTATGACCTAATTAATCAAAATAATTTTTCAATTGAAATTAAATGTTATAACATTTAATTTATGCAATTAAACACTTAAGACAACAATTATATAACTAATCTCTGTCCAATACTAAACATATATAAATTGCTTTTACTCGTTCATAAATTACCATACAAAACTGGCAATGATACATGCAGACCACGAGAGCTCTCTTACCCATTAACAAGGGGCAGACAACTGCTTCTGTTTTAATCCCAGGAAATACCTGATGAACAAATTAAGCCTATATTGTTTTATTGTTGTTCAGTAAAGAAAAAATTGTAAAAATTGTTTTGACTGCTCATAATTTAATTAAAAAAATTGGCAAAGATACAGATGAGTGCTCTCATGCCCATCAACAAGAAGCAGCCAACAATTGCGGTTTCTGCTTTTGGTTATCCATGGAAAACCCACCTCCAGTTTATGAACAACTGATCATGACAAATTGTCACGGACTCTCGATTTCAAATGCAGAAACCAGTATTTAGAGAATTTCAAATTTAAAAGGCTTTCTTCTCATAAGAAACCAGCCCATGTACTCCACCTTCAACTTGTGCAGCACCTGTCCGAACCTGCACAAAGCCAAATGAACAAAGTTAAGAAATCCCATAAATATTAACCGTAAAAACAGAAAAAGAAATTAAGCAATTGAACACATAATTTAAAGCATGTCTCGGTTAAAAAGCAAGCAAAGGGGTTTTTTGGAAGTTTAAGTCACATCTTCAACCAAGTAAATATCACTAGTTATACTGCATTTCAATGTCCTATCTCATATTTCTTTTCTGATAAATGTTGTGGTTGTGAGGAAAATATTAAAATTAAGGGGGAACTGAAGGATTTATGCTTGTGCTTTATACAAACAGTGTTCTATGATTACCTACTTTTGTTGATTTGTAGAAGACTTTAGTGATATTCAGTCAAATTCTGTATTTATTTAGAGCTGACTTGGACTAGTGAGCTGAAAAATGTACATATAACATCCAAGTTGATAGGTAAATAATACAGGGATGACCCTGTAACCCACCAAATTGCAGTAGAAGAACAACATCAGAAATTAAGCCATACCTCAAGCCTCAGGGTCTTTGATCCCAATAAATCGTGAGCAGACTGCAAAGAGGAAGCACCAAGATCCTGGAACCCTTGCTTGACTGCTTGCATCGTATAAGGAATAATCCTCAAGACAGAGCCTTTATCAGCAACTGCTCCCACAACTCCTTGTGCAATCTTTAGCTTAGCTGTATCTCCTAAGTATCTTTGATCACTCCCTTTAGTCATTGCTTCTAAAGAACCCATGCCCCGATACTTTTTAATCCGATAACCATTCTGGTATAGAAAATTTTTGTTATTCACATAACTGAAAAACTGCATTTATTGCCAAATCACTTATCTAGCCAAAAAGGATTATTTTTGTTTTATATACAAGTGAAATGATTTTGGAAAAAAGAGGCATGTGGCGGTGGTATATGCACTAATTTGGGTGCACTTAAATTCATATTTGGTATCAGATTGCCTTAGGCTCATTGCAACAATTGCCCCTTTCCCCAACACAAAACATTGCCCATATCTTTGAGCATGCAGCAGCACCTTTTCATTTTCAGAAAAAAAGAACAAAGAAATGCATAACTCATGAAGCACCTTTGATAGTAGAAGCATAACTACATCAATGGGAAACACATATAAATAAATAATGTACTTGAGTATGAATGGGAGCTGGAAATGTACATCCCTGAAATTTTATGTGCAATTTCAGCTGAATTAAACAGCCTACTCCCCCTTATAAAAAAAAAAAACCATTGTTTCCCCAAAACAAAAGTAAATAGAACATTATGCCTGAGTTTATGGGAAGACATGAAGCAAATAACCAGCATAACAAAATAGATGGTGAGTTCATGCCTTATGCATGACATACTAACTTACAAAGTCCATTCCTAAAATTAAGCAATAACTCAACAAAACATCACATGGTTAAGTTGCATTCAAATAACTTACCAAACCTAAATCATCTAAATGATCCCAATCAACTAGACTCCATCTTTCACAAGGCAAAATAACATACAATTATAACTTTACAAGTAACTTCCTGAATAGCAATGACCAATCTGTACATATAAATATTTTTTTCATGTTCTTGATTTTCTTCAGATGAACTGAAAAACGCTAAACCTTTAAGCTGAATCAAAGTCGGTGCATTTCATGTTCTATTAGTTATCACGACTCATAAAAATCCCTGTTATGTAAGGTATTCCGTTAACAAATGTAGCCATATAAGTTCCAGAGAAGCACATCTTAAAACAAAATAAGCATAGTTTATAGATAGCATATCACTAAAATCCATGACATGGTATGCATCTAAACAAAGGTAGTAACAGTTTAATTCTGGAAACTCACAATTAAAAGGGGCCTTCATTTAGTGCCACTTAGTCATGGCACTCACATACCTTATGCTCATAGGTCCCAGGAGTTTCTGTACTTCCAGCTAAGAAGCCTCCCATCATTACAGTAGATGCTCCCAGTGTCAAAGCCTTAACAATATGCCCAGAGTTTGAAATGCCACCATCTGCAATGACAGGAACACCACTTTGTGCAGCTAAAGATGAAACCTTATAAACAGCAGTTGCCTGAAAGTTTAGGGACAATCAAAACAACTTTGAGTAAAGATAAAAATGTCAATCAAATTATCTCAAACATTTCCAGTGGTATTATCGCCTCCCTGTTACATAAATTTAGGTTGTGCTCATGCCCCATTTCATTTGGCAATTTATTTTCATTTTCTTATTTATTAAGAAGAAAACTGACAGGAAAAAAAAAAAAAAAAAAGCAAAAAATTGTTTTCTATATATATAATCATCAACAACACAGAAAATTCATCTATGAATGCAATTTGTTTTCAGTACCAAGTGAATACTGCAGTAAAGCAATGAATCAGCAATGCATATATTGAAGATATATGAAAAGACAAGCTATTTTTCATCTAAAGACACAGAGACTCTGAATACATTGGCTATTTTGGAGTTCACAAGCAGAATTAGGCCAAATCAAATTGGGGGATCATGAACCCAACTTTCAGTGTCAAAAATATTATGCCAAAAAGAAATGAAGTGCTTTACCTGTCCTCGTCCAACTGCACAAACCTCCTGGGTGGTGCAAATAGACCCAGACCCCATTCCAACTCTCAGTCCATCTACACCTGCACCAATCAGATTATGCGCCTGTTGCATAGTCACCACATTCCCACCAATCACATCCAACTCTGGATACGTTCGCTTGATATATTTTATCATTTCAATCTGATATATGGAGTTTCCTTGTGAGCTGTCCAACACAACCACATCCACCCCTGCTTTGACCAAATGCTCCAGTCTCTCTCTATCACTCTCCCTTGTACCAATGGCAGCCCCAACCATCCATTTCCCATCAGAACCCATAGTCCCCTTGCCTAACTTGGGACAGCCCTTCACCCTCTCCACCTCTTGCTTGGTGATAACATCCACCACCTCGCCCCCTTCCTTCTCCAGCAGCACAAAATTATGCTCTTGTTGTTTTAAGTAGGCATCAATCTGTTCCAAGTCAGAACTCCACGGAACAGAGATTTTTGAATCAACAGTACGCATGTAATCAACCAATTTTGTTTCTTTATCACTTAGGGTCATCCAATCAGATTTAACAACATAGCCTAGGAGTTTAGACTTGGCAGTACCTGATTAAATTCAATTCAATTCAATTCAATTCAATTCAATATAAGCAAAACTTAGGCGCCTTTTATTTCGCATGGAAAATATTTTCCACATTTTCTAATGTTTGGTTGGAAAGCTTCAGAAAATTAAAAATTAGTAATCGGAAAATATTTTACTGCTAAATAGAATTTTCTTTTAAAAAAAATTATTTTCCGAATTTCAACAATCTCGTCCAGTACCACCACAATTTACTAATTTTTATGTTTATAGTCTTATAAATTAGAACTTTCAAGGAAAACATTTTTCAGGAGCCTAAAAACTCTTGCAAAATTATGAGAAAGCAAAAACTACAATTAAAAATTAGAAAAAACAAAATACCTGACTCAGTAACTAAAATACAAGGCAGAGAATCATCATCAAACTGATCAACAATCCGAGAATCAGGTGACTTGAAGATTGGATTGGATAAAATAGGGACACGATGAGACTTAACAGATCTAACAGTGTCGGCTTGGTCAGAAGGAGTCATATTAGAATGAATAATCCCTATGCCACCCAAGGCGGCCATAGCAGTAGCCATATACGACTCTGTTACAGTGTCCATAGGAGAAGAAACACAAGGAATAGAAAGAGGGATGTTACGTGAAAGTTTAGTACAAAGAGAAACGGCGTCGGTTGGGAAGTCGATGTAGTGAGGAAGAAAGATTACATCGTCATAGGTGTATGAGTAGCCCTGGTTAAAGAGCTTCTCCGCCGGAAAACCGTCTTCTAAAATTTCTATGGTCATTTTTAAAAATTTTTAATGTTGCAGGAGCTGGTGGTGGTGGCGCCGCCGCCGAGAGAGAGAGAGAGAGACAGAGGATGAATGAATATTGTTGGGTGGCTAGGGTTGAGTTTTATAAGAAACAGACAATGAATTAAAATGTGGAGGGAAGGCCAAAACAAACTCAGATTTTGGTACTTGTTAATTCTTACCGTATGCCAACTGGCTGGGCTCCACATTATTATTATTATTATTTATTAAAATAATAAAATATAAAGTAGTAATACCACCGCTTTAGAAGATTTGTTAAATGAAAATTTAATTTCAATTTTATAAAATAAAATTTAATCGGATAACAATAAGTTTTGAAAGGAGATTCATTTTTGTAATTAAACTAGTGATATATCGGAGTAAGAAAAATAGTAAAGTTGGTGTTTTAATTATAGAATAAATGTAAAATAAAATTTTATTTTTTATTAATATTTAATATATTTATTAAAAATTTGAAAATTTCATCTTTAAAATACAAAAACAATTTAAAATGTAAAATAAATTTGTTTGATTCATGGATCCAATTCCCGAATTACAATTTATTTGACTGGCTAATTTCACTCGTCATCTTTCACCGCTATACGTAGTAATATCAATCTCTTTAATTTAATTTATAATACTAATATAATTAACTTTTATATTTAATAACATCAAAATCTCTTCTTTTTTAATTTATAACATTAATATTATTAATTTTATATTAATATTATGATTATAATCACTTTTATAATTTTTTAGTAAATATTTTTAACTGAAAAATTAATGTGGATTCTACACCAAAACAATTCTTTTTTTAAAAAAAAATTCTATAGTAGGTTAATTTTTTTTTTTTTTACAATTCATCCACCATACATTTTTTTTCTCTCCCCTCGATTCCCTTCCCCATTCATTTTTTTCCTAATCTTTTCGTTTTGCCAACCTTTTTTTTTTCTAATCTTTCAACCTGTTAATTTTTCTCCAATCTTTTTTTTTTTTTTTTTTTTTGTTAAACCCTCTCTTTAAAAAACACAAAAAGATTAGATAGTTCTAACTTTGTGCGGGTTTTTATTTGCTTAATCAATAATCACATATAGAACATGTAATTTCTTAGGAGAAAGAATTGAATTCAAATTAAATAAATAAAAATACAAATTTACTCCCATATTGAATAAGAGAGGAAATCACAATTGAATAAGAGAAGAAATTATGTGATGTTGAGAGGAAAGAGAGAAAAAATGAGTATAGTTGATAAGTTGTGTAAAAGTAAAATTATTAATCTAATGTAGAGTGTACATCAATTTTTCGATTGGAAAATTTACCGAAAAATTATAAAAATAACTATAATCGTAATATTAATATAAAGTTAATGATATTAGTATTACAAATTTAAAAAAAGAAAAAAGATTTTGATGTTATTAAATATAAAGGTTAATGATATTAGTGTTACAAATTAAAGAAAAGGGAATGTGATATTATTAAGTATAAATGTCACAACTCAAACCTAAAGGCATGTGACCGACACCAAGGCAGGGGAAAGCATGAGGTTTCCACGTAATCAGCCTAACTAAGCACTAAACAACAAAACTGCAATATGACGGCTGTAAAATCAATAGTCAAGGACTATAAACTCACTTGTCAAGCAGAACATGTACAAGATATTAAAACTCTACCACTTAGACTACAATCTCAATCATATCAAATTATCATTAAGAATGAGAAAGCTTAACTATCCTCAAAACTCAACAAACTTAGAGCACTGACCAAGCTATACTGAATTACAGATAACGAAACTAACAATACGGAGTTCTAGAGTTTATAATACAAAACAATCTGAAAATAATTACATAACCGAATATCATAAAATAACTTCACTGCCAGATGATGAATAGTAGAAACAACTCAACTAAAATTTATTCTTAAAGCTTAGCCTGCAATCTGGAAAAATAGGAAGACAGAGATGAGCGTCTCAACTCAGTATGTGATACTAACCAATATATAATCCTAGTGTACATTCGTTCTAGTGTCATACTAACCAATAAAAATGTTATGGCTATTTGTTCCCAAGATATGATATTTACATTTGTATATACTGGATGGGAAGGGACAACAAATGATTCTCGTGTATTTCTTGATGCATTAACAAGACAAAGAAATGATTTTCCATTTCTTGCTGATGGTATGAATTTGTTGTCAATCTAAGGCTTTGTTTGTTTCGCGGAAAATAACTTGCCTTTGAAAAATATTTTCCAAGAGCTAATTTTTGTTGTTTGGTTATAATTTTAAAAATTAGTTAAAAAATATTAAAAATTAAAAAAAATTTTGATGCACTTTTTGAAGCAAAAACGACAAAGAAGGGAGGGTGTGGCTGCACTCAAGATTGATACGAGTAAAGCCTATAACCGTATTGAATGGTCATTCCTCAAAAATGTCATGGTTCATATGGGGTTTGAGATTGTTGACCTAAATTTAGTATTTTCAACTAAGTCAATATCTATTTTGATCTTGACAATCAAGTTGAATTGATCTAACATTTCATCTAAGTGTATTTTTTTCAGTTTAGATGACTTAAAAATGCTTGAGAATGAAGAACTTAGAAATTCCTCTAAGTATGCTGCCTGACCTATAAATTGCGCCCGCAACAAATAAGTAGCGCCCGCAATACCAACATCGCGACCGCAACAATTGAATAGCGACCGCTACTCAACTAAAAGCATGAATTGAACAAAACATCTAGAGGAGTTCGCGGTTAGAGTCACGAACGCTACTCTGAGCACTAAAAGAATATAGCGACTGTGAAGAAGGTGTAGCGACCGCAACATTCATAAGGCAGAAAAGAATTGCAACGGTAACATCAGTAGCAAACGGGATTATGCCACGTGGCACTAACCATTGGAGTCATATGAACATAGCACTCGCGAAACCCATGTAGCGACCGCAATTTGTGTATTGCGATCGAGATAAGGGCTTAGCGACCTCAATATCGTCCTGACAAGCATTTAATGCAGATTTTGTTATTGTTGAAGGCAAATTTGGTTGAACCTTTTTGTAACAGCTCTTTTTGATGGATGGACATTATAAATACCCTATCAAAAGAGTTGAGAATCATCAATTACTAATCCAACAACCAAACTCTTGAAAATTTAATTCTCAAAACTTTCAATTTTCTTTAAACACCTTGTGTATTTATTGTAAGAGCATTCTTTGCTCAAAAGGGTTTGAGTGTTAGCCATTAAACACTTGTTACGTTGGGGGAGTGATCCTTTCTAAAACTCTTGTTGAGTTGAGTGTTAGCCTTAGTGAAAACACTTTTGAGGTTTATAGTGTGAGCCTTGAAAACACTTGTAAAATGTTTGGTGTGAGCTTAAACACTAAGTTGGGAGTGAACTTGTTAAAACTCCATAGATAGTGAAATACCCAATTGTTGATTAGGGAGTGGATGTAGGATTGGTTATAATCCGAATCACTATAAATTCTTGTGTCTTCCTATCTTTCCTACTATCTCTCAATTAAATTTTTAATTGCCCACCAATTCAACCCCTCTTTTTGGTTCATCTTGGGCTACATTCTCTTTAGGCGCTTAAGAGGAGCCGAGTGTTCTTTTCGAACCGAAGTTCCGTCTTATCAATCTCAGAAATAGGGAATCTTACTCAAGAAGATTAAATTTAATTAATTAATTTAGAATTAATCCAAAGAGGACTAATCCTAATTAGTTTCCAATTAAAGAGAAATGAAACTTTTAATTACTAATTAATTAATTAATATTTGGAATTAATTAACTAATTAATTACTTATTTTTTAGTTAAAATCAAAGAGAGATTAACTAAAAATTGGGACTACTTAAAGAGAGTATAGGAGATTAATTAGAGAGAAATAGAGAGAGAGAGCAAATGGATAGCCAATTAACAAGTGCTTTGGGGTGGTTTGGAATGAAGGAAAGGAGGCCTATTTATAGGTAAATGGTTGGGAGGGGTATTTTGGAAAAAGGAAATGTAAAAAGACGAAAAAGGATGGGGCTAAAAAGGCTGAAAATCAAGCTGGAGAAGGGAAAAAATAAAATTTCAGAGCAGTAGAGGGGGACTAGCCGCCAGTAGGCTGGCAGATCCGCCGCCCTGTTTGACGCATTTTATGGCTCAGCCGGTGGCTGATGCTAGCTTGGCCGATGGACACGTCGGTAGTCTACTCGACTTTGACACCGGGCAGATATGACGTACACCAGTCGAGTCAAGGAGGACGCATCAGGAGGTGGGCAGCCATATGGTGCGGCCTCCAGCCCATCTAAGGGCCACCGCTAGATTAGCTGATGGATCTGCCTAGATGGTGGCGCGTCTGCCGGATGTCTTAGCGAACAACCACCCTAACACGTGATGCGACTCAAATTTCTGGGTTTTTAGGTCAATTTTTGAGACTTCCAGGTTAGTTTCCAGGGCTTTCTAGATTCTAAAAAATTATCGATCAGTGTCGATGGATTCAAAATTAATTATCAAGTAGTTTGGTAGTCAGTTTTGGAAAAGAGTTAGTCGATTTCTGGAAAATGATGTCTGGTCAGGATAGGAAAATTGATGTCGGTCAATGTCGGAAAATTAAGTATCCTTGTAGTATTATGCCTGAAAGCCCATTTTTTTTTTCGGGGACGCTGCCCCTTTGACCCCTGCATACTAACCGGCTAGCGGGACTGCCGTACTGGTTCTGCGTAGTACACTAATCTTAGCAAGTGTCAAGCTGCGGCCGCATCATAAGAGTGCAAAATTGAGGGTTCACACCATCATACTCATTTCAAATTCACCTTGTATAGACTTAGAAAATTCCTTATAAAGCAAATCATTAGTAGCACCGAATATGATATCATCAACATAAATTTGAACAATTAAAATGTCTTACTTATCATGTTCTAAAAAGTGTTGTATTAACTTTTCCTTTTGAAAAACCATTTTCAAGTAGAAAATTGCTAAACCTCTCATACCAAGCTCTAGGAGCTTGTTTCAAACCATACAAAGCTTTTGTTAATTTAAATACATGGTTTAAAAAATTTTCATTTTCAAAACCCGGCGATTGCTCAACATACACTTCTTCTCGAATAAATCCATTTAAAAATGCATTTTTTACACCCATTTGAAAAAGTTTAAAATTTTTGTAGCAAGCATAAGCAAGTAGCATTCTAATTGCTTCTAGTCTAGCTACGGGAGCATAAGTCTTGTAATAATTGAGATTTCCATAGCCCACTTGAGCTATGAAATGATATAGAATATATATATTCTATAGTTAGTGCATTATAGAATTTATAATGGGAGTGAAACGATACCTTTGTATGTAATGTATGTATAATGCTCTGTTTGGGAATTTTATTATTTGTATGTATTTTTATATGTTTAATTAAATTGAAAGGGATAATGTATCAATTGTTAAAGGGTATATTATGATATGGGAAAGTGAGAAATATTATTCTAGTGAAAAAGGAACGAAAGAAAGTTACGAAAAATTTTACGAAAAACGGAAGTTGCTCGGTTGGGCTTTTAATTGGGCTTTTAGGTTTCCAAGACCAAATCTATTGTATGGCCGGCCCAATTGAGTATTAGGTTGTAGAATTTAAATTTTTGTTAAGTTAAAAAAAGATGATAAGGAGAAGAGATGGTGGGAAAGTTGATTTTGCCTTATTAGACTCCAAAGTTGACTAAAAGTCAACTTACCAAAAGCTATTTGAACTCCTCTTCTTTCTCTACATCAAGACTACATTCATTCTTTTGTTTTATTCACATTATCATCTATGCTTAGTCACATAACACCTAATGTAAATCAAAACCATTTGTGTTAATCAAATCATGGCCATCTAACTTGATTCCATCATAGCCATTTGATCAAATAGGTCTAAAATCTCCACCATTCATGTTAATGATATATAAGCAAAAAATTTTCTTCTTCTTCTCATTATGTGCCGCCCCATCCAAAGCCAAAAAGAAGAAAACAAAAACTCTCCCAACACCAAAAATCTATCATCTTGTTCATAGTTTCAAAGTTAGCAATTTAATTGCCTAAGGTAAAAGAGTTAGTGCTTTATGATTCTCTTTATTGTTTCTTGTATGGATTTGATGTTGGTTGGTAGCTATTTCTTTTTCTTTTCATTTCT
>CATKHJ011061324.1:0-29940 GCA_949750685.1 Vernicia montana
GAGGAAGAATCATTAAGCTGTAAAGGAGCATCAGATGTGTTGGAAAAAATAGACTTTAAAGGAAGTCTAGTAGATCGCCTCAATTGACTGTGAGTATACTTGGCTTTGGCTTGCTCTTTAGTTTTCTTAACTGATTTCACAGATGGAGTGGAAAGATTTTTCTTAGCTTGAGTAGATCTGGTATGGGGTTTTACTGGGGAAAGGTTAATTTTAGCTTTTTTCTTAGGAGTTGAAGAGGTTGTCATTTTTCGCTTTTTTGGCCTAACTAAGGCTAAAACACCTGAAAAACAATATAGATAGATATAAGAGAAATTGATGAAATAAAAATATAGGAATGAATTCAAAAGAAAATACCTTTCAGTATTTTCTCAAAGGAATGAATCATAAACTCCAGTCCACCAGGAAAGAAAAACTTGAACTTTAAAGGAAGTGGTTGTAGAAATAGAACAATGCAAAGAGCGCTGTTGTAACAAAAAGTCTCGGCAGAAAGAGGAAGTGATTTCATTAGATGAAGGCCCAATCAGATGATTAAGATGAGGAACAATTTGTGATAACCCAAATTGCCTACTAAGCAGAGAAGGTAAATACTTGGTAAAAGCAAGCTTTGTAGCTGAAGGGAGATCAGTAAAACAGAGAGAACCTCCTGAAATCAAGAATCTGTCAGTGGTAAAAGCATAAAAAAGTTTATCTTTTAAAGATAACAAGTCATTTCCTGTTAAGAAAGAATAATGAAGCCATATTGGAAGATCTTTACTTTCTGAACTTTTATCCCAAATATCAAAATCAAATTGTTCTGTTTGGCCTAAGAAGAAAGAAAAAGCAATGTCTGTATCTAAGCCCGAATTACAGGATATAAGTTGAGGACCTAAGAATGAAGAACGGTCAAGTTCGATGGTCCAATCAGTTTTGGAAAGGAAAGCTGGAAAATAAACAAGGAGCCAAATCTGGAGAAGCCATAAATGAGGACCAGCCTTGGTAATTTTATCTACAGTTACAGCTCTGGTGAAGGATTGGTATGCTAAAGCTAAGAGAAGGGTTCCCAAAGCAAAAGGACGACCAACAGCTAAAGCTCGCACCATTGGAAGATACTCTCTTAGAGGTTTTCCAGAAGGGGGACAGATAATGTACTCTCCAATCAAAGTCCATAAAAAGTCTATATGTTCGGACTGAGTAGGAACCCTAGTGGCTTTGCCCCATTTTTCAATAAGGAAATGGTAGGAAGATTTGTCATAAGGAAGAAAATGATATTCAGGCAACAAGGGATCACAAGCATCAATATCGATAGCACATTCATCACCTAATATTGGAAGCCCAGTAAGGAAGAATATATCTTTTAAGGTGATAGAAAGAGGTCCGAAAGGGAACACAAAAGCATTAATTGAAGGTGACCAAAACCTCAAAGCAGCAAAAGGAATATTTCTATCCATGGTCCTCTCAATTACACTGATATCTATAAGAGTTTGAAGTCCCCATCTTTTCCACTGATTTCCATAAAATGGCTTAAGTCTTTTTACCCAAGTAGCCCAAGCATCAGTTAGTTTAGGCCAACATTTCAATTTTCCTGTGGTCATAGGTTCTTGAACTTTCGCTCCTAACAAGAGTTCATTTGAAGCAAAAAGGGAAAAAGGTGTAGGAGGAGGATCATTATTTGGAGTCCCAATGGTTAGAAAATAGAGAGAGGAAGCTGGAACTGGAGAGAATATATGAGGATCTCTGCAAGCAAAAGGAAATCAAAAGGCAAAATTTTTAAAGAAAGAAGATGAAGCAAATGTTGAGAAATTATACCTGAAAATCAAATGAGAAGGTAGAGATGGAGCTATGTACAATAAACATCGAGGTGGATACGGTGTCTGAGAATCCTAGAAGATAAGCAAACATGAAGTGAAATGAGATAAGTATTTCAAATTTATATATATATATATATATAGATATATATAGGGATAAGGTTCAAATATACCCCTAGAATTTAGCGAAAAGTGCAGATTGACACTTAATGTTTTTCGAGGCGCGAATATACTACTGACATTTTTAAAATCCATCATCCCGCCCCTTTAGTTAACGTCCTCTTTTTTTTTCCGTTTGTGGCTGTTTGTGGGGCCAATGTTTGTGCCACATGGACTTAAGTAATAATAAAATAATAAAAAAATAAAATTAATGTGTATTATCATTGCAAATTTAATTTATAACCAAACAAAAATCTACTAACTGAAATCACCAACACCAACACCTATCAGCAATAAACTCTATCATAACAAGCAATGATAAATGAAGGGCACTTAAATAATAAAAATAATAATAATAATAATAATAATAATAAATAAATAAAAGAACCCAATATCAAGAATGAGAGTAGTATCAGTATGGCACTATAACGAGTTAAAAAAAAACACAAATTGGGCAACAAAGCCATTCATTGGATATATTACTTATTTGCAATTACCCCCTGCGATGAAGCTTTTGAACAAGAAGACAGGGCACAATAAAGATACATATAAATATATATATATATATATACTTGGCTCATGGAAATAAATTGGAGGATTTTATGGTTTAAAGCTTAGGGATCCAGAATTTCATTTCTTGGAACATTTTTTGGTAGCTAATAAGTCTAGTTCTTTCGAGGGAGTCCCTAGAAAATTAAGCATGTACGCTTGACATTCATTCCAAGAAACAAATACTCATCCTAGATCGAAATCATACTCAAAGTAATTCCATTGCATCAAAAACACCCCATTGTCATTTCATTCACATTTTCCATTAAATTTTCCTCCATTTTCTTGGAAATTTATTTCAACTGCATATCATATAGAAAAAACCAAAATTATCTCATTTAATTTCATCATAAACATTTCCAAGAAATCCCAAAGATCAAATACCCAATTGGAAAGTATGGGAATACAAAATTTTGTGATACCCATCAAATATACAGTCAGTTCAAAACGTCAAACGCACATTATGTTGCTTCTAAAACCAGAAAAATTATAAACAAATTTTCACAATACCCAAACAAAACACTGATTTCCCATGTAAATTTCCAGACCAAATAATAAAAATTACTATCATTCATAAATGTAAAACTCAGTGAGAATTTATATACTACAAAATTGTAAAAAGAAAGTTCTGAATTTAAATACCTTTCTTCTTCTTCCTTGCAAAAGTTTAGAAAAGAACTCAATGAAGTTTTGGTGTGTTGATGATGATGGAAGAAGATGGCTATTGCTGGTAAGCTTGGCGTTAACGCCGTTGTTAGCAATGGGTCTGGTTGTTGGGTCTTGGACGAGCGGTGATGGCGAAATTGCGACTTGCGAAGGCAGAAGCACGATCGAGCTGAGAAGCGACGACGACGAAAGTTGCTGGTGAAGTGCACGAATATCACCGGAACTGGACTCGCCGGCATTGGTGTTCTTGACTGATGCTGTCGGATCAGGCGATGGCGTCCCAAGCAATACCGACGGCGAGAACACAGCACAGGAAATGGGTTTGGGTTTTTGACTTTTATGAGACTGATTTTGTGAAATATGGGTAGGTGTATTTGAATTGAGATTGGGTACATTAAATGCTTTTCCTAGGATTAAATTCATGGGTAAATAAAGGGTTTTCAAAATTTAAAAAGGAATTTGTGGATGAGGCTGGAATTTTAAAAGGGTTACCTTGATAGAAAATTGAAAATTCAAAAATTGGGTTTGTTGGAAGTATAAGAGAAGGTGATTTAAAATTTACAGTAGGATTAGAGTTTGAAGATCTTGGGAGTTCCACGTTTGATTTCTTAAAGGACTCTATTTCTGATTCCCAAATTTTTTCGATTCTTTCTGCTTCTCTTTCCCACCACCATTCATCCGTTGAGTTGAACAAAACCTTGGGCTTGTATTTTTTGTGGGGGAACATTTTGGACTAATAAAAGGAAAAAGGCATAGTAGTCATGTTTATAACTTTGGCTTATGGGCCAACATATATAACCATGAGGGGACATTGTTTGCACATCGTATTTTTCATATTTTTTAGCCCATAAAAATTACAAGCTCAATTATAAACCGTGTCCAAATTAATTTGATTTTATGTAATTAATTAATTTATGATTATAAATTAATTAATTGAGTTGATTCAAATTAATGAAGTAACAATATAGGAGCTAAGTGGAAGTAGAGACAATTAAAGATAGTTAAAAAGCCAAGCCACGTTCCTTAAAAATATGGCACTCTACCATAACTAAGGAAGTGGAGTTCCCAAATAAAGAGTGGCAAAAATGTTGAACGTGACAGTTAATTGGTTACTTGAAGTTAGTATAAAAGCAAGAATAGAAGAAGAAGGAAAGACAACAATCAAGCAAGCAAGATCAGCAAATCAACTAATTTCCAATTTAATTTACATTTTCAAGTCCATTTTCAATACTAATCATTGAAATTTCATTTTAAATATTGTATTAATGTTTCATATTCCAGTCATTTCAATTCCTGTAAAGGTAACAGTTTCAATTCAATTCAATACAATGCACTTTAATTCCTTTCAAATTAGCATAAGTATTTAACTTGTTTACTTTCTAAATTCATCAAATTCCTAGTTTTAAATATTTCAATTTAGGGTACTAAATAGAATTTCAACATTAGCTGTCAAATGGAGCTGAGAATCTATAATTTTCTGATAGAAGTTAGGCGCAATTTACATCGATTCGTGTACCTAAACACGTGACACGCTCTAAACAAATTCAAAGCTAACAATACTTAATAGCATCTTGAATAAAATGAAATTTGAGATTTTGCAATAATGAAGTTCAAAAATATTTAAGGGATGTTCATGTGGCATTTATGATGGAGGAAAATGACCCATCGATCTGTGTCATTTTCTATAACTTATAGCTTTCCTTTGGGTTTTTATTATTTCTATGTTTCCAATTCTATGTATTCTCACATTTCATTTTAGCTTGTCTAGACAATACGTCATAAAGAGCCAGAAAACAACTTATTATCATTGCCAAAATTTCAAAATTACTAATGTTCAACCAAATGTTGGTTAAATGCTATCAAGTTATTAAAAGAAGAAAATGTACCACATATATAAAGATCAAATTCAATAATTTTCTCAATACAAAAAATATTTATATAACCCCCATTATATTGATCAGTACAAGATCTTGAAGAGGAAGATGGGATGGACTTTGTGGTTTTGGGCCCGTGTTTGTTGGGCTCAACCTGTAAAAGAGCAAGAGCATTAAAGGGTCAACTCAAAGGCACTCCGATACTTAAGTCAGTAGCAACAATAGAGTTGAAGGTCTTGAGGAAGATGGGCTGGACAGTGGGGGTCAAGCCAAAGGCACTCCGATACTTAAGTCAATAGCAACAATAGAGTTGAAGGTTTTGAGGAAGAAGATGACTTCCTGGAGACCAGAGAGTTTTAGAGAGAAGAAAGAGATGAGGAGATGTAGAATTAACTACCTAATATTGAAGGCGTCTTCCGCCTTTTATACCTGGACTATTGTGTGGCTTGTAGGAGAAGGAATGCACACATCCCTAGGCTAATGATTGATTGCCTAGTCTTTGTGGGTTGGTGAAAAGTGGATGTTGTCAAAGAAGATTTGTACTTGGTGTACGTTTGGGGTAGGATCTTCATAGTAGAAGGTGGGTAGGTACCACTTTATCTTGACAAACATCACTTCTTAGAGTGGCATTCATTAAATACTCGAATGATTAAGGCCGACTTTAACCAATTGGAGGCTGTAGGCAATTTTTTTTTAAGCCTTTTGACATTAAACAATGCCGACTCTCATAAAAACATCAAATAACTCAAAATTCAAATATCTTTAATATGATATCTTGAATTTCAACAATTATCAATAAGATACATAAATTAAATATATATATATATATATATATATATCCATTTATTTCCAATTTTTCAATTCTCCTCTTTTTTTTTTTTTTAGTTTTTCATATCCTGATGCATATTTTCTAGTTGACATGTTTTCAAATCTAAATAATAAACAAACAAACGAACAAGAATAATTTTCTAGATTATTCAAGCCAAATCAATACAAAAAAAAATAAAAATAGATTAAATTTTAAAAAGATAAGAACAATAATAATTAAAAATAGAAGAATTAGAATGATAGCACCCGAAAAATTGAGTATCTGAGATGAATATGATGATGGCAATGAGAATTTCATAGATAGAGAAGAATTTCTTTTTATTTTTGCAAAGAAGACTTTTCTTTGTAGAGAACATAGCATTTTTTTTTTCTTTCTTTTTTTTTTTTTTTTGCTGAGAATATCCTTGATTCAATGTGTATTAGCTTTGAGGTAATGAGGTTTAAATACAATACTAAAAGTGAGGTTTAAATAGAATACTAAAAGTTAACTATCTTAATCTAACGTTAACAATTTAAGTAGAGTGATTTTTTGGAAGTGAAAGCATTGAAGTTTTCTTAGGAAATAGTAACTAATTAAAGAAGTAACGTTAAAATAATACCTAAACCATAAAAATTTATGTTATTTTTTATGATAATTATAAATGAGAGTAATTATAGGAGAAAGCCTAATACTAAGGCTTCCTAACAATACATATACGTGGATAAAGCTTAAAAATTAGGCTTCCTAACATTATTTAGAATCTTTTTTTTATGGAGTTTTCTATTTTTTGTTTTGATGAAGAGTTTTCTTTTTAACTACATTACTTAATAAATTATTAACTACATTACTACATAAAGATTTTTTTTAAAAAAAATTTATTAACTACATTACTTTTAAAAGGCCCTCTTATCTCGTCAATTGTTAAGGCTATGAGTTGCCGTGAAGCTTTAAGCGGGTTGAAGGACATGGGCTTTGCAAATGTGATATTTGAATCTGATTGTCAAATGTTAGTTCATGCTCTACAATCTTCTGTTACAGATTTATCTCATTTTGGTTTAGTTGTAGAGGATTGTAAGTTTATTTCTAAAGCTTTTTGTCAATTGCTATTTTAGCTATATTGGTAGATCAACGAACTAAGTGGCTCATTCCCTTGCTAGAGTCGCTACTTCCTTGTCTGGTCAGGAGTTTGGGACCAGGACTCCTCTTTTCTTGCTGATATATTAGTTTTTGATTTTCTTTAATGGAAGTTCTATATATATATATATATATATATATATATATATATATATATATATATATATTTGTCAAAACTACATTACTTAATAAAAAAAAAAAAAAAGATACTTAAAAATAGGGGCCTTTCCAAATCTGGGGCTTTAGACGACCGCCTAATTCGCCTAGTGCTGAAGTCGCTCATGTGAATGACTACCGCTACAACGATCATACATGTGATTCTTTGTTTGGTGTTAGAGAGCTCGTCCGAAGCTAAAGGGGACGCTTAGATTAAAAGAGGTGCTTCGGAGAGAATCTCAAAATTAGTTGTGCCATGGCATCGAAGAGGCACTTCAATTGGTACAAGATTGGACCTCTTAGGCTTTTTGCTATAGGCTTCTTCTGGGTCACTTGGACGAGGCCTAATAAACTCTTTTGTGGACAGTTAGATTCCTTAAGAGATTTGGGATTAGGGGCAGTCAAGCCCAAAAATGAATATGAACAAATTTTACCCATATCATATATATTCTCAAAATAATAAAAATTGCAAAATAAAATCCATATGTTTAGTCTTAAAATAAGGTATTATTTGCAAAATTTACCTGTTGAAACCTAAGAGATTATTCAATAATTAATTCAAAATTTGCACTTGCAAGTGTAACCTAATAATAGTATGTGTATTGTTTTTTTTTTTTTTTTTTTTTTTAAATTTGACTCCCATTGGATTTCAAACTCGAGACCTTTCAAGTTTGAAGACAACTTTAATATCACAAAATCTCATTAATAAATTTAACTTAATAGTATGTGTATATTTTACCTGAATAAAAAACTTATATTCAATTTCCTTTCTCCCATGGTTAAGATAATAATAGTGAAAAAAATTAGTTGAATTAATTTATTAACTCATACATAAAAAAATAAAAAAAACATAATTACTCGTATATTAAAATTATGTTTTTCTTCATATGAGTCGAAGAGTGCAACTTTCATACTCATTCTATGCATTCAATCCCAATAAAATAGAATTTTTATTAGTAGTATAAAAAGCAAAAATTTCAAGGGTTAGCTTAATTGGTAAATGAGTTTGCTTATTCTTTTATTGATTAAGCTTCAATTTTCAGGGCCAACTTCCTGAATGCATAGGTTAAATGTGGAGAGTGCCCCCCTTAAACTCGTCCGAAAGATTTAATCTCGATTGACGTGTAAATTAATTTGAGGGTACCTCTGGTTGACTTAAAAAAAAAAAAAAAACCCATATAAGTAGATAAGATAAGATTGGGCTCAAAAATTTGGGCCACCAACGAATTATTGCTACGAATTCAATTAGTCTTAGTTAGACCCATCAAGAAATTTGGCACAGAAATTTGGTGGGAGCACTAGGCCCATGCCGTGGTACAAGGCATGAGCGAGTACCTACTAGGCGCCAGCAACCAATTGTGCAATGGGCCCTTTCCTCCCCTTCAAGAAATTATTATTATTATTATTATTATTATTATTTTAATACTAAGGAGAGGAACAATCCGAACAACAAAGAAAGAAGCTACATTGACATGAACACAACTTTTCTAGGTCATAAAACATTAATCAAATCTGCCCAAAGGATTCTATTAAGATCCGCTGGAGGAATTTGCAAAATATTAATCCCACGAGCATGTTTAAGAGACTCATTAGCAAACCAATCAACAGCTTTATTGTGTTGCCTACATATATGGTGAATGTGAACATCCCAATTGCATTGAATAAACTCACAACAAGCCTGCACCAGATTAGCATAAGGATGCACAATGATCTTACTACTATTTAACCACTGCGTCACTAGAAGTGAATCAATCTCAAGCACAATTTTGCGATGCCTATTATCCCATGCCAACTTGAGGCCTTCAACCACCACCCACAACTCAGCATCCACAGTTCTACAGACCCCAATATTGATGGTAAATCCAACTAACCACTTCCCTTCAATAAATTAATTTCATATCATGGAAAAACTCATTGAAATCCTAAATTTACAGTGTTTTATTTATTAATTTCTAAAGAAATTATTGGAGATTTATAAACATTAATTTTTAAAAAATTACATTGTTTAACAAAAAATAATTTAAAAACTTTAGGAACGCAAAAATAAGTTTTCTTCTTTTTTTTTTATTGTAATTTTAATAATTTCTCTAATGGAAAAATGGAATAACTTATTTAATTTTTTAACTTATGTTTATGAATTTTTCACCAATTTTATTTTTATCATAAATTAAAAAATATTTTTGAGAGTTTGATGTGAAATAATAAAAATATATTGACTTAATAAATAAAATGTTATAAATATAAGGTTCCAAAATGATTATTTTAACATTTATATAGATAAAATAATCAAATATATATTAATATACTTGTTATTGAGTTGGTTTGAATTTGAAAAATACTAAATTTTTAAAAAACTTGACTCGTTAAACCCGTAATTTTTTCATGAATTGAAATCTATTGTCCAACCTACAAACAGGTCTAATCACACATAAACTCATGTTATACGATTAAGGATTTAAATTATGAAATTTTCATTACTATTTTTTTTTATTTAAAAGTATTAGATTATTTCAAAACTATAAAATTATTAGTTGTGTTAAGAGTAATCTCACACATTAATTGTGAATGAAATAATATAAGTGATTAATATATGATGAGAGTTTATCATCTAAGTGGCTAGTTTTAGTCATTTAGTTATAATAATGCTTAATATACCAATATGTGTTATGTGTATTTGTATTATTAGCACTCTTTGTTAAGATAAATAAATAATATTTGTTTATCATTTTAGTAGTTCAGATGTTGTTCTAGTCTTCAGGAGAGTTTTATTAGAGTAGCTCAATTGTTGTCCTAAATTTTAGGAGTTTAGTTTCAATTTTATGTGCAGTATGTGATTTGATTAAGAAGTCCTATTTTCATGTCAATTTTGTTTTGTATCAGCCTATTTAATAGGCACAATTTTACTTGATTAATAACGCACAGAGAAATGTATTTCTCTTACTCTAGTATCTCTGCTCCTTTTTCTTGTGAGTTAACAGTGGTATCAGAGCCGAATTGGGCCTAAAAAAAAAAATAAAATAAAATAAGCAGCAGCTTTTGTGGCTCACAATAGCAAGAGAGATGTCAACTAAAGGGAATTTTGTGCAGCCTGCTATTCCACGCTTTGATGGTCACTATGACCATTGGAGCATGTTGATGGAAAATTTCCTATGATCTAAATAGTACTGGCATGTTGTTGAAAGTGGTGTAGAAACACCTAAAGATGACGTGGTACTTACAGACACACAACAAAAGGAGTTGGAGGGACTGAAGTTGAAGGATTTAAAGGCAAAAAATTATTTGTTTCAGGCCATCGATCGCTCTATCCTGGAAACAATTCTTTGCAAAGAAACTTCCAAGGATATTTGGGATTCGATGAAGAAAAAATATCAAGGCTCTACTAGAACAAAGCGTGCACAGTTTCAAGCCTTGAGAAAGGAATTTGAAATTCTACAAATGATGAATGATGAATCAGTAACCAGCTATTTTGCAAAAACCATGACAGTAGCAAATAAAATGCGATTCCATGGTGAAAAGATGGAAGATGTTATAGTTGAGAAGATTTTGCGCTTCATTGCACCGAAGTACAACTATGTTGTATGTTCAATTGAAGAATCCAAACATATTGATACACTCTCCCTGGATGAACTCCAGAGTTCTTTGCTGGTTCATGAGCAGAATATGAATCGAGATACAAATACAGAAGAACAAGCCTTGAAGGCTTCTACCTCTGTTTCTTTCTCAAATTCAAGAGGTAGAGATAGGGGTAGAGGTAGAGGCAGAGGAAGGAGAGATCAAAACAACAACAATGGCAGCGACAATCACTCTCAAGGTAGAGGTAGAGGAAGGGATCAACAATTTGATAAATCCAAGATAAGTGTTATCGATGTCACAATTTCGGTCATTATCGTTCTGAATGTTACACTAAGTTGCCAAACGATAAAGAAAAGGAAGAGACTTCAAATTTCATCGAAAAGAAAGAAGTTGAAACATTGTTGATGGCTAGTCAAAATAGCAAGGAACCTAAATCAGATATCTAGTATGTGGATACAGGCTGCAGTAACCACATGAGCGGAAGTAAGTCTTCTTTTTCTTATCTAAATGAAGGTTTTCATTCAACTGTTAGTTTTGGTGATTCTTCTTCTGTGAAAGTGATGGGTAAGGGTGATATTAAAATAAAAACTAAGAATGGTTTTATGGAAATAATCTCTAATGTATTGTATGTTCCTGATTTAAAAAGTAACTTGTTGAGTACTGGTCAGTTACAAAAAAAGGGATATATAATCACTATTAAACAAGGTGCTTGTGAAATTTATGATCCCATTAGAGGTGCTATTGCTATTGTACAAATGAGTTCCAACAGGTTGTTTCCATTGAAGATTGAAACTATTCAATCTTGCTTGGTGGCTGAAATAAAAGATCCTTCATGGTTATGATATTTTCGTTATGGCCATTTGAGTTTTGGTGGATTAAAGACTCTCAACCAGAAGAACATGGTGACTGGACTTCCTCAAATAACAGCCCCTTCCCAAGTATGTGAGGATTGTGTTTTTGGCAAACAACATTGTTCTCAATTTCCTAAACACAAGTCATGGAGAGCGAAAGATGTTTTGGAGCTAGTACATTCAGATATATGCGGTCCAATAAATCCATCTTCTAATGGAGGTAAAAGTTATTTAATTACCTTCATTGACAATTTTTCAAGAAAAACTTGGGTCTATTTTTTACAGGAAAAATCTGAAACGTTCTTTACATTTAAGAACTTTAAAGCTCGTATTGAAAATGAGGCTCGAAAAACCATCAAGACTCTTCGTACAGATCGCGGAGATGAATATTGCTCAATAGAATTTGAAAACTTTTGTGCCGAGCATGGTGTTCGAAGAGAACTTACAACTGCCTATACACCACAACAAAATGGTGTATCGGAGAGGAAGAACATAACTATTCTCAATATGGTGAGAAGCCTATTGGCACAAGGAAGGGTTCCAAAGAATTTTTAGCCAAAAGCGGTAAATTGGAGTGTTCATATTTTGAACAGAAGTCCAACCTTTGTTGTTCAAAATATGACACCAGAAGAGCCTTGGAATGGGAGAAAACCAGTTGTAGATCATTTCAGAATTTTCGAATGCGTTGCATATGCCCATGTTCCTGATAAGAAAAGGAAGAAATTTGATGATAAAGCAGAAAAGTGTGTCTTTATTGGTGTAAGTGAGACATCTAAAGCATACAAATTGTTCAATCTTTGCACAAAGAAGATTGTGACTAGCAGGGATGTTGTTTTTTATGAAGAAAACACTTGGGATTGGAATAGGCAGCAGCCTACCCAAGTTTTACTTGATGAAAGTGATGAGAAAGAACAAGTTTCATCATCTTGTACATCTGAAAATTTATCAAGAACAACTCCAACAGCTGCTGAAACTTCACCAACAAACAATGACGAAGAAGAAGTCCAATCACCTCATCGTATTAGAAGAAGGTCAGCTTGGATGGAAGACTATGAGGTAACTGGCATTCAAGATCCAGATCAAATTACTCACTTTGCTTTATTTTCAGATTGGGATCCTACAACTTTTGAAAGTGTTGTCAAGGAAGAGAAATGGCAAAAAGCAATGGATGATGAAATTGATGCCATTGAAAGAAATGATACCTGGGAATTATGTGATCTTCCTAAAGAACACAAAACCATTGGTGTAAAATGGGTCTTTAAAACAAAGCTGAAGGAGAATGGTGAAATTGACAAGTATAAGGCACGTTTGGTGGCCAAGGGGTACAAGCAACAATATGGAATCGACTATACAAAAGTTTTTTCTCCAGCTGCAAGACATGACACGATCAGATTGGTGGTTGCTTTGGCCGCACAAAATTCTTGGCCTATTTTCCAACTAGATATCAAATCAGCATTCTTACATGGGTACTTGAAGGAGCAAGTCTTTATCGAACAACCACCTGGTTATGTCAAGATGGAAAGTGAGCATAAAGTATACAAATTGAAGAAAGCCCTTTACGGGCTGAAACAAGCCCCACGGGCATGGTATAGTCGCATCGAATCTTATTTTCTTAAAGCTGGTTTCACAAAATGTCCTTATGAGCACACCCTTTTCGTTAAGAATGGAGAGAAAGGTAAAATGCTCATCGTTTGCTTATACGTTGATGATCTTATTTTTACTGGAAATTGTGATGTCATGTTCAAAGACTTTAAGAAGTCTATGATGGATGAGTTTGAAATGTCTGATATTGGTATGATGTATTACTTTCTTGGCATAGAAGTGATACAATCAAGTGATGAAATTTTTATTTGTCAAAAGAAATATGTGGGAGGAGTTCTGGACAGGTTTCAGCTTAAGGATTGCAATCCAGCAAACACTCCATTAGAGTTTGGCTTAAAGCTTCACAAGGATCTTGAAGGAAAGAAGGTTGACAGCACACTTTACAAACAAATTGTTTGCAGTTTAATGTATTTAACTGCGACAAGACCAGACATAATGTATTCTGTAAGTATGATTAGCAGGTATATAGAGAAACCTACAAAAATGCATTTGTTAGCTGCTAAAAGAATCCTTCGCTACTTGCAAGGAACTAGAGAATTTGGGTTGTTCTATAAAAAGGGTGAAAAATTCAATTTATTGGGATTTACTGATAGTGATTATGCAGGAGATCAAGATGATAGAAGGAGTACTTCTGGTTATGTCTTTATGTTGGGAACATATGCTATTTCGTGCTCATCCAAGAAGTAACCGATTGTTACATTGTCAAGCATAGAAGCTAAATTTGTTGCTGCTACAGCTTGTGCCTGTCAAGCAGTTTGGTTAAAAAGAATTCTTGAAGAACTGAAATTCAAGCAACCAGGTGCTACCACAATCTTTTGTGACAATAATTCAGCCATTAAGTTGTCCAAAAATCCAGTTTTACATGGAAGGAGCAAGCATATATATGTGAAGTATTATTTTCTAAGAGAACGCAGTAGTGACGGCACCATTGATTTGAAGCATTGTAAAAGTGAGGATCAACTAGCTGATATATTTACAAAGTCTCTCAAAATTTCACCCTTCCAAAATTTGAGGAGATTGATGGGCCTTTGCACTTTGAAGAACTGTTAATGTTTCTACTGCACAATTAAACTGAAGCACTATAGTGTTCAGTTTAAGGAAGGGAATGTTAAGATAAATAAATAATATTTGTTTATCATTTTAGTAGTTGAAATGTTGTTCTAGTCTTCAGGAGAGTTTTACTAGAGTAGCTCAATTGTTGTCCTAAATTTTAGGAATTTAGTTTCAATTTTATGTGCAGTCGGTGATTTGATTAAGAAATCCTATTTTCATGTCAATTTTGTTTTGTATCAACCTATTTAATAGGCACAATTTTACTTGATTAATAACACACAGAGAAATGTATTTCTCTTACTCTAGTATCTTTGCTCCTTTTTCTTGTGAGTTAACAGTGGTATCAGAGCCGAACTGGGCCTGAAAAAGAAAAAAAAATAAGCAGCAGCTTTTGTGGCTCACAATAGCAAGAGAGATGTCAACTGAAGGGAATTTTGTGCAGCTTGCTATTCCACGCTTTGATGGTCACTGTGACCATTGGAGCATGTTGATGGAAAATTTCCTATGATCTAAAGAGTACTGGCATGTTGTTGAAAGTGGTGTAGAAACACCTAAAGATGACGTGGTACTCACAGACACACAACAAAAGGAGTTGGAGGGATTGAAGTTGAAGGATTTAAAGGCAAAAAATTATTTGTTTTAGGCCATCGATCTCTCTATCCTGGAAACAATTCTTTGCAAAGAAACTTCCAAGGATATTTGGGATTTGATGAAGAAAAAATATCAAGGCTCTACTAGAACAAAGCGTGCACAGCTTCAAGCCTTGAGAAAGGAATTTGAAATTCTACAAATGAAGAATGATGAATCAGTAACCAGCTATTTTGCAAAAACCATGACAGTAGCAAATAAAATGCAATTCCATGGTGAAAAGATGGAAGGTGTTGTTATAGTTGAGAATATTTTGCGCTCCATGGCACCAAAGTACAACTATGTTGTATGTTCAATTGAAGAATCCAAAGATATTGATACACTTTCCCTTGATGAACTCCAGAGTTCTTTGCTGGTTCATGAGCAGAATATGAATCGAGATACAACTACAGAAGAACAAGCCTTGAAGGCTTCTACCTCTGTTTCTTTCTCAAATTCAAGAGGTAGAGGTAGGGGTAGAGGTAGAGGGAGAAGTGATAGAGGCAGAGGAAGGGGAGATCAAAACAACAACAATGGCAGTGACAATCACTCTCAAGGCAGAGGTAGATCAACAATTTGATAAATCCAAGATAGAGTGTTATCGATGTCGCAATTTTGGCCATTATCATTCTGAATGTTACACTAAGCTGCCAAACGATAAAGAAAAGGAAGAGACTTCAAATTTCATCGAAAAGAAGGAAGTTGAAACATTGTTGATGGCTGTTCAAAATAGCAAGGAACCTAAATCAAATATCTAGTATGTGGATACAGGCTGCAGTAACCACATGAGTGGAAGTAAGTCTTCTTTTTCTTATCTAAATGAAGGTTTTCATTCAACTGTTAGTTTTTGTGATTCTTCTTCTGTGAAAGTGATGGGTAAAGGTGATATTAAAATAAAAATTAAGAATAGTTTTGTGGAAACAATCTCTAATGTATTGTATGTTCCTGATTTAAAAAGTAACTTGTTAAGTGCCAGTCAGTTACAAGAAAAAGGATATATAATCACTATTAAACAAGGTGCTTGTGAAATTTATGATCCTATTAGAGGTGCTATTGCTATTGTACAAATGAATTCCAATAAGTTGTTTCCATTAAAGATTGAAACTATTCAATCTTGCTTGGTGGCTGAAATTAAAGATCCTTCATGGTTATGGCATTTTCGTTATGGTCGTTTGAGTTTTGGTGGATTAAAGACTCTCAACCAGAAGAACATGGTGACTGGACTTCCTCAAATAACAACCCATTCCCAAGTATGTGAGGATTGTGTTGTTGGCAAACAACATTGTTCTCAATTTCCTAAACACAAGTCATGGAGAGCAAAAGATGTTTTGGAGCTGGTACATTCAGATATATGCGGTCCAATAAATCCATCTTCTAATGGAGGTAAAAGTTATTTAATTACCTTCATTGACGATTTTTCAAGGAAAACTTGGGTCTATTTTTTACAGGAAAAATCCAAAGCGTTCTTTACATTTAAGAACTTTAAAGCTCGTGTTGAAAATGAGGCTGGAAAAACCATCAAGATTCTTTGTACAAATCGCGGAGGTGAATATTGCTCAAAAGAATTTGAAAAATTTTGTACTGAGCATGGTGTTCGAAGAGAACTTACAACTGCCTATACACCACAACAAAATAATGTATCGGAGAGGAAGAACAAAACTATTCTCAATATGGTGAGAAGCCTATTAGCACAAGGAAGGGTTCCAAAGAATTTTTGGCCAGAAGCGGTAAATTGGAGTGTTCATATTCTGAACAGAAGTCCAACCTTTGATGTTCAAAATATGACACTAAAAGAGGCTTGGAATGGGAGAAAACCAGTTGTAGATCATTTCAGAATTTTCGGATGCGTTGCATATGCCCATGTTCTTGATAAGAAAAGGAAGAAACTTGATGATAAAGCAAAAAAGTGTGTCTTTATTGGTGTAAGTGAGACATCTAAAGCATACAAATTGTTCAATCCTTGCACAAAGACGATTGTGACTAGCAGGGATGTTGTTTTTGATGAAGAAAACACTTGGGATTGGAATAGGCAGTAGCCTACCCAAGTTTTACTTTATGAAAGTGACGAGAAAGAACAAACTTCAGCATCTTGTACATCTGAAAATTTATCAAGAACAACTCCAACAGCTGCTGAAACTTCACCAACAAACAATGACGAAGAAGAAGTCCAATCACCTCGTCGTATTAGAAGAAGGCCAGCTTGGATGGAAGACTATGAGGTAATTGGCATTCAAGATCCAGATCAAATTACTCACTTTGCTTTATTTTCAGATTGCGATCTTACAACTTTTGAAAGTGCTGTCAAGGAAGAGAAATGGCAAAAAGCAATGGATGATGAAATTGATGCCATTGAAAGAAATGATACCTGAGAATTATGTGATCTTCCTAAAGAACACAAAACCATTAGTGTAAAATGAGTCTTTAAAACAAAGCTGAAGGAGAATGGTGAAATTGACAAGTATAAGGCACGTTTGGTGGCCAAGGGGTACAAGCAACAATATGGAATCAACTATACATAAGTTTTTTCTCCAGTTGCAAGACATGACATGATCAGATTGGTGGTTGCTTTGGCGGCACAAAATTCTTGGCCTATTTTCCAACTAGATGTCAAATCAACATTCTTACATGGGTACTTGAAGGAGCAAGTCTTTATCAAACAACCACCTGGTTATGTCAAGATGGGAAGTGAGCATAAAGTATACAAATTGAAGAAAGCCCTTTACGGGTTGAAAAAAGCCCCACGAGCATGGTTTAGTCGCATCGAATCTTATTTTCTTAAAGATGGTTTCAAAAAATGTCCTTATGAGCACACCCTTTTCGTTAAGAATGGAGAGAAAGGTAAAATGCTCATCGTTTGCTTATACGTTGATGATCTTATTTTTACTGGAAATTGTGATGCCACGTTTAAAGACTTTAAGAAGTCTATGATGGATGAGTTTGAAATGTCTGATCTTGGTATGATGCATTACTTTTTTGGCATAGAAGTGATACAATCAAGTGATGGAATTTTTATTTGTCAAAAGAAATATGTGGAAGAAGTTCTGGACAGGTTTCGGCTGAAGGATTGCAATCCAGCAAACACTCCAGTACTTCACAAGGATCTTGAAGGAAAGAAGGTTGACAGCACACTTTATAAACAAATTGTCAACAGTTTAATGTATTTAACTGCGACAAGATCAGACATAATGTATTCTGTAAGTATGATTAGCAGGTATATGGAGAAACCTACAAAAATGAATTTGTTAGCTGCTAAAAGAATCCTTCGCTACTTGCAAGGAACTAGAGAATTTGGGTTGTTCTATAAAAAGGGTGAAAAATCCAATTTATTGGGATTTACTAATAGTGATTATGTAGGAAATTAAGATGATAAAAGGAGTACTTCTGGTTATGTCTTTATGTTGGGAATAGGTGCTATTTTGTGGTCATCCAAGAAGCAACTGATTGTTACATTTTCAAGCGCAGAAGCTGAATTTATTGCTGCTATAGCTTGTGACTGTCAAGCAATTTGGTTGAGAAGAATTCTTGAAGAACGGAAATTCAAGCAACCAGGTGCTACCACAATCTTTTGTGACAATAATTCAGCCATTAAGTTGTCCAAAAATCCAGTTTTAAATGGAAGGAGCAAGCACATAGATGTGAAATATTATTTTCTAAGAGAACGCAGTAGTGACGGCACCATTGATTTGAAGCATTGTAAAAGTGAGGATCAGCTAGCTGATATATTTACAAAGTCTCTCAAAATTTCACCCTTCCAAAATTTGAGGAGATTGATGGGCCTTTGCACTTTGAAGAACTGTTAATGTTTCTATTGCACAATTAAATTGAAGAACTGTAGTGTTCAGTTTAAAGGAGGCAATGTTAAGATAAATAAATAATATTTGTTTATCATTTTAGAAGTTCAGATGTTGTTCTAGTCTTCAGGAGAATTTTACTAGAGTAGCTCAGTGGTTGTCCGAAATTTTAGAAGTTTAGTTTCAATTTTATGTATAGTACGTGATTTGATTAAGAAGTCATATTTGCATGTCAATTCTATTTTGTATCAGCCTATTTAATAGGCACAATTTTAATTGATTAATAACACATAGAGAAACGTATTTCTCTTACTCTAGTATCTCTGCTCCTTTTTCTTGTGATTTAACAATTTAGTCATGTGGAGAGCTTAATTACACTTTCAATTGACAAACATTAACATAAGTTAGTTTGATGCTAATTAACTTTAGTTGAGTGATAATATATTATAGAGTGTTATCTTTGGCATTTCGAGATTAGCAATTTAAACTCTTATAACTGATACCTAATAACTAAAATTTTAATTGATTATTAATTAATCATCAATCTTTTTTTTTTAGATGGAAGAGAGGATTTTTATTCATGAAAATAATGGAGCACATTAAATAAAATATAAAATTTTATAAATTATAAATCATGTTCTTAAATCCAACTCAAAGGATAATAATCCTTATAAGTAGAAAAATAATCATGTTAACAGAACAATTGACTTGGCATAACATCAGTAAGCACGCTCCGCTCGGTGACTATATCATGCCACAAATTGACTTTTAAGTCTTATTCAAACGAGTCCGGTCATACAATTACAAATATCCGATCTATTATTCTCATTAAAATTTTCAATATTAATCACATATAGAAATAATAATAACTTCAAAATTCGAGAATAAATACTTTCACAAAAGAAAAATAAACAACTCTCGTCAGAAAAAAAAAAAAAAAAATCTGCAATGAGCATATTTATATTTACTAAAACAAATAAAAACTATAAAAAAGTGAAATAATAGGACTATTGTCAGCTTTTTTTTTAGATGGTGGGAGCCCAAAACAAAGAAGAACAAAAAGAAAACTTTGAAAAATTAATCATCAATCTTAATTTTGTATTATATAGCATACGTTTTTATGTTTTTCACCGTATTATCAAAAAATAATTTGTTTCAAAATCTCTGAATTTAATTTAATTTTCAAAATAACTAAGGATTTGTATGATTTTCTCAACTCTAAAGCATCTAACTAATTTAGGAAAACAATAATGGAGAGCTTCTCTCCCTCCCCATTCATTGGCATTGAAATGGTTAGTTTTTAAGAATTAAAATGCTTGCTTTTCTTCTATTCTTATTAATTGTCCAACTTGAGAGCATATAAAATTAATTTATTTGTGAATTTTGTTTTTATTTTTTTATAAATTTGACTCTAATTGAGAGTAAAACTCGAGACTTTTAAGCTCTGAAAATGATTCTAACCAATGTTTTCAAACTCGGCCCGATTTTCGAACCAGTAGAAGCAAATGGTCACGGATTAGAGGTCGAACCGGAGTCGAACCGAAGTTGAACCAAAAATAATTAAATTAATATTATATAATATAAAAAACATAAACTTTTTAAACAATTTAATAAAATAATTTGAAATAAATTTAAATACAACAAATTTTCTTTAACAAATTATATAAAAATAATTTTAGAATTTAAAATAGTAATAGAATAAAAGGTAATAAGAATTTTGAAAGTAATTAATTTTTTTTTTGTAAATAAGAATAAGAGAAATTTAATTTTTTAGTGCTAAAAAACTTAATTTTATTTTACAATATATTTAAATTTTACTATTAATTATGTTAGAAATTTAATTAAGACTTAATTTTGTAATTAAATTATATAATATAAAAATTAAATAAAATTAATTTTTTTAAAATGAATCTCCTAATGCAAAGCCTTTAATTATGAGGCCAGTTTTTGTTGCTCATGTCCATTGGTCACACAAAATCCCACATCGAAAGGTAGAGAAATGATAAGAACAGAAAATCCATATAAAAACAAGTTTTAAAGACTCAACAATGTATATATTTCTCAGTTTAATATTTAATACGTGGGCCACTGGTCCACATGATATTAAATATATGATAAACCAGTCATGTATTTGACAGTCTTTTTATTCCAAACACAAAAAAAATAAAAAGAAAAAAAGAAAAAAAAAAATTCTACCTAGAAAAACCCGGCCGGGCCTATTGGGTCACCGATTATCTGGCCGGACCGCTGGATTTTTTTTAATTTTGATTTTAGCTGGATTTGAGGTCAGAATTGAATCGACTGACCTTTGATTTTCAATTTTTTTGGTTGGACTAGTCAAGCCGGTCTAATTCTAACAACCACGATTCTAACACTATTAAACTAAAAACTCATTAGTATTTGTAAATTTTGTAAAAAATTTTTTACTCACTTTATTGATAGTTGGATTTTGGGATTCTTAATTTTTTTTTATTTGTAATGACTAATATATGAGTGAATAGTTTGTCTTTAATTGAATAGAAAAGATGAACTTAATACAAATAAATATCAAAATTGATTTATAATATCATTTTTATTTTTAAATAAAAAAATAAAATTTATTAAAAATATATATAAAAAAAAACATTAATTGGCTATTAGTCATGTTATGGTATCGCTTTCAATTGATGAGAAGTGGAGTGGGTCTTTAATAACACCAATATTAATTTCTTTTGTGCTGCTGCGCACATATACTATTATGGATGCTTGCTTAGGTCCATTATTATTGTTTTTTAGTTCATAATAATAATAATAATAATAATAATAATAATAATAAGAGACTGAGTCATGAATTTGCTTATCACTTTATTTTTTAAAATATTTTTTTTTGGCTTATCACTCGAATATATATATATTTATATTACTATAAAATAAAGAAATTAATTACTTGAATTAGAGGTTAATTAATTAATTATGAAATTGTACGTAGATGGCGGCGACTTTCCGTCAAGGAAATGCATTGTATAACAGCAACTTGCTCAAAAATCAAAATTGCTGACATATAAAAAGGTTGAATAAGAATTTCTATAACTTGAGACTTGAGATTTGAGAGTGGTTTCTTGCTGCGCGATTGCCGCCGTAAAGCTTATGCAAACTTCAATTGAAAACAAACGGTTTGAAATTTAATTAACTTGTAGGAAAATTCGCCTGTTTGTTTTGAGAA
The DNA here is from genome assembly GCA_949750685.1 of Vernicia montana. Lineage (NCBI taxonomy): Eukaryota > Viridiplantae > Streptophyta > Magnoliopsida > Malpighiales > Euphorbiaceae > Vernicia > Vernicia montana. The sequence continues at coordinate 21,830 of CATKHJ011061324.1, forward strand.
AAATAATTTATTTTTGAAAAATATTTTTTTAAAAGAATATTTTCTAAAAAAATATTTTTTTAAAAACTAATTTTATGTTATTTAGTTACAATATTAAAAATTATTTAAAAAATATTAAAATTTTCAATTTATAAAACTATAAATATATTTAAACTACACTTGAAATCTAGTTCAAGTAGTAAGAACATTTGCTTTTGGGAGTGAGAGATTTTGAGTTCAAGTCTCCTCCTCCGCACTAGGTGAGATTTCGTCTTTATGACGAATATAAAAGGATGATTATTCTCTGTTGTATAGCCTACAGCCCATTGGACCTTTCGTAATTTTAAAATTTTATTGTTAAGTATGAGAAAAAATACATAAAAATAATAAATTTGGTGGTAGCCAGCGGCCAGTGGTAGTTGGTGGCAGCTGACGTTTCAATGGTCGCTGGTAATGAATATCGATGATCGGTGGATTAATAAATTTATATTTACATATTTTTCTTTCATTATAATGAGTTTATTAAAATCCGAAAAATGACTTCCTATTTTGGAAAGAGTAAGTCATTTTTCTTAAAAAATGCTTGATTTTTCACTGATTAGAAAAATATTTTCCATTGACTAATTTTCCAAAACGTTCTAAATATCAGAAAATACGAAAAATATTTTACAGAAAAATATTTTCCGTTAAACAAATGGAGTATAAATTCTTATTTTATATATCAAATTAATAAGCGAAAAAATATTTAGTTAATAATAACTTTTATATCTATTTTTTTTCAGTGAAAAGATTGTCATACCCTTTTTACTCCGAATATTATTATGTCATTTGTTTGGTACATACACAATTTTTTTAATTTTATAATTGAAAAAATTAAAAAATTTAGATACAGTAGAATCTCTATATTATTATAAAAAATTTTGATTTCAACTTGGGCCAGTTGTAAATAAGAATAATCTCTAAATTATAATCAATTTTAAAGTTTTTTTTATGTATTATATTAGAAATAGAGAAAAAAGATAAATGATTTTATCTCTTTGTGATTCATTAATTAGGATATGAATGATTTACCATAAATTAGATTGGATATGTAGATTTTTACAATGTAAACTTAATCGACCCACCTTATTGCAATATAAAAAAAAATAAATAAAGAAAAATTATATTGAATTGATGGATGGAGAAATAAAATGATTTATTATTTCAAGAGTTGATTCAATTAATAAAGTGGGTTTTCTTTTTATTTCAAGAGTTGATTCAATTAATAAATTGGGTTTTTTTTTTATTTTATTTTTTTTATTTATTGATCAAAGTTCAATTTTTAATATATATATATATATATATATATATATATAGCCCACAAAGGTTAGCCTGCAAGATAAATGGTTAGACTAGTCGGAATTTATTATGGCAGAAAGACTCCGACGGTCAAATTAATATACTAGAAAACTTATAAATGAGTATGTTGAACTATTAGAAATAAAAATGAGAGTAAATGATACCTAAATAAACCATTAGAGAGGTTTTTATATCCTTATCATGAAGAATATATATGGTTCCTCATTTTATGGAATCATGAGATATGAAATATTATGTGGGATCTTATAATTTGAACAGTTATAACTGTCAGATTTATAGTAAAAGTCTATTTAATTCTACAAGGTAAATCTGTGTAAACTGTTAGCTCGATTATGGTTCAACCATAATTATCTCATATGTCCTATTATTATGGTAGTATGACATCAATAGTGGTTGAGAAATTTCCAAATTTGATGAGATTATGGAGATAAGAGATCATAAGGTATTCCCATGATATGTTTTGTTACAATCGTTTATGATTGAGGTATGTGTGGCTCTACTAAGATCACACAGTTTTGAGCATGCTTCTGCTGTAGTTTAGATATCATGGCCTGGTCTAGTGATGGCCCCAAAGATTTGAATATGATTTTATAATTATCAAATTATATATATATATATGTATTTAGTATTGGATTATACCTAGGTGTGCAATTATCAAATTTAATATTTGAAGTGAATAAATAGATGAAAAATTGGGGAAAAAACAAATATAATCTTAATAGATGTGTAGCTAAATTAATTCCAACATACTTGATAGAAAAAAAAAAAAAAAAAGTTTATTGAAATACATATTAAAGTTGAGTAATTAATTTGTGTTACAATATTGAAATTAATTGATCACATTGATGTTTAAAAAGCTACCCTATTTACATAATTCAAATTTGGTAACATAGTTTAATTTGAGTAAGAAAACTTCGATTTTTTTTTTTAATAAAAACATATATAAATAATATAATCTTGTTTATTTCCTTATTATTTTTTTTTCTTTTTAAATGATTTTGCCATGGCAATATTTAAGTTGGTAAACGGATGAATTTTTGTGTATTGTATTAAATTTATTTTTTAATTTAACAAAAAATAAATTATTTATATCAAAATAAATGATACGTAATAAAAAAAAATTCATACTAATCTCAAAAATAAAATAAATTAGAGTGAATAAGAAAAAATTCTCACTACAGAGTACACATATTAGTCGGAAGAACCCAATAAGTGGAATAAATGGCTAATAAAAAATAAAAAAAAACGAAAAAGGCCACTTTACTAATTGTAATCATTTTATGCACTGCAAAATCATTAGATTTCTTCTTAATTTATAAATTTATTAATAAATCAACCTTCTAAAAAATTTCTGTATTATATGGGTCATCATCAAAATTAATCCCATGCCATATCATCATTGACGTTAAAGGAAAAATTAATTATAATGAAACTTTTGTAAGCATTTTGTCACGAGGCATTCATAGGTTCAAATTAATATTCAAGGTAGTGTATGTAAAAGGTAGAATAATTAATACAAAATTTTAAAACATATATAATTAAATAAATTTATTGCAAACCAATAAAAATTGTTGAAATTTATTGGCCATCATTTTCTTGAGAATATTTTTATCTAAATTTGATTTATGTTGATTATTTTCATAAAAAATAGATCCGTATATGTAGGGTTAAATTGAATTTAAATAAATATTTTTTTTCTGGGCCACAATGAGTAGGAAGCAATCAAAGTTCAAGAGCAAGAATATTTTTTACTTATGTGAAATTGTTATATAAAAAATCAAATTTTAAAGGTTTTAAGCAATGTTTTCAAACCGGATCGGTTTGGCCGCATCAACAAAAAAAATTGGGAATCGGTCCACATATTGGACTGGGTCACTTATAAACATAATATATTTTATAACGAGTGTTCACAATGTGTAATAAATATTACTTTATTATTTATCTGATTGTAACGTTTGTTCATAACATATTCGTACGTTATCCATACATAAATCAGAAAACACTTTGTATAAATAATAAATATATATTATTATTTAAAATTTTGATTCGATTTCAATTCAACATTTTACTCTAGATCCTCTTCCTTCACCAATTTTAAAATCAAGGTGGGTTTGAAAATATAGGTTTTACGTATACAATTTTAGCCGCAAGTGTCTATAAATAATTGTTATAGGGAAGCAGTATGACATATATATGGATAAGGATTAATTTCCTTGGCATTTACTAAACAGCAACTAGCGCAATTATTTAATTTATATTAGTAAAATCAAATCACTGAGGCAATGAGCTTGCGTGAAGCCTTGAGCTGGATTAAAGACTTACAGCTTCAACAAGTACACGTGGAATTAGATGCTCTCAGCGTTGTTCAAGCTATGCAAGCTGCTGTTTGTGATAATTCTTTATTTGGTTTAGTTATTAATGATTGTAAGGCCATTTTTAATGAGATTAGAAACTGTGGAATCTCATATATTTGTAAATCAGCGAATAGGTAGCCCATTCTTTGGCAAGGACATCTATTTCTGAGTCTGGTCCTCAAGAGTGGATCTCTATCCCCCTCTTTCAATCCTTGATGTTTTAAGTCATGATTTGCAATAAAACTCCCAATTTCAGTTTAAAAAAAAATCACTTAATTTTAATTTTGTTACAATAAGACAATATATTATTTTTCCAGTATGATTTTTGCAATTAAAAATTGACTTTTTTTTTTTTTTTAGCTTAATCATCACATCAAAGATCTGGTTAAATTTCTACAAGAATTTGATGATAATAAAAATAATGAAGTTATTGAAATCGAGTATATTTTTTTTTGTTAATGTTTGTGGTATACAAGGAAGATAACATCAACCATCAATCATTAACCTAGCTAACATATTAAAACATCAAGTAAGTTAGTGCTCTATGTCTTTTCTTTAGATGACCCTTATTGGTGGATTAAGCAATGGCTTCCATGATTTTTGTTGTAATAAATTCTAATGTTTTGTTGAATCATTTTCCTCCTTTTTATTTGGGTGCTATTTTTTTTTTTTTTAATCCAAACATTGGGGACTCAGAGGAATTTTAGAGTCAACTTACAAATATGATATTAAATCTCTTTTTTCGAGTAAATTTAAGGGTACACTCTCACGCTTGACTATATTCATTAAATACCGTCTGAGTGCTGGCCTAAGAATCCAACCATTTACACCATCCAATATATATATAGAGAAAAATATATATTTTTCTTTTTTATTACAATAAATTGATATTACATGTCAGTTTTTTTTTTTTTTTCTTTTAAAGAATTGAATTTCAATTTATCAATATTATTTAACCAGAATTGAGTGATATATGCCAGAACTTATTTTAAAGTTTTGTTTCGAGTAAAGAAGGTTACCAACCATGACCAAAGTCCTCTACCCATTAACATTTTTTGAAGGAATGAGAGACTCTCCCAGTGGCTTCTAATTGCTGCAATAATCAATGCAACAGTGGAAACACCTCCTGAAATAATGAATAAACCTGCCAGAGGCCTTGGGCCTAAACTTTGAGTTCCAGAATTGGAATTGGATGGTGAAGTTGACTATTTGGAATGTGAGAGCTTTTGCTTCTCTAGTTGTTGCAACTCTCCATTCTGGGTTAGGTATATTATAGCCTCTGATATATCAAATGCCAAAGAGGAACCCCTTGGAAACACCTGGGAAATAATGAGTAAAAGATTAGAACTTTGAAACAAATTAGGCACAACAAAATTGGACAGAAAAATGTAAGAAAATAGATGATATTGGTTAATTAGGCTCTGACAGGGTTTGAACTCACATCATCACATTCTGGAGATGGCAGAAATACTGAAGTCGTTGGAGTTCAAATCTCAGTCAGAGCCTAATTAACAAAAAAAAAAAAAAAATAGATGATATTACAAAGCCAAAACCACAGAGCTTGTAACTTGGTCCTGCCATAGAGAAGCCTGTGGAATATTCTGATAGGAAAACTCTAGCATGAGGAGTGAACATAAAGGCTGCTTTTATATGTCCACTTGATAGAGCTTTTGCAAAGTCATCAACTGAAGCAATGGTTTTGATGTTCTCTGCCTTAAAACCCAAAACTTTCTGTAAATACCAGAAAGTGAGGGAATTTCCATCAAAACCAATAGCTGCACTTGTTTTCTTGAGTGAACCAATGTCTGTTTCGGATGGTCAGAGCTGAGGATTTGTTAGTATTGATGCGAGATTAGCTGTGTAAGTTGATGTAACAATTAGGATTAGGAATAGCCATGGCATCAACACCACACGAGACCATTGACTCCTAATTGATTCTCCTGCAAAACAATGGTAATGGTGATGGGATTAGTGAAGCAGAATAAATGCATAAATTGTAACGTGAAATTTTAGTTCAGTTCCTTGCTATGTGCAAAGACAAGTGTTGGGAAAGAAATCCAGAACATCGTTCCAATTTGTCTATTAGGCGGACCACTAAAATCATCATTTATTCTATGTTCAAGGCACCAAATCAATAATTTGGTGCGTCTCTTTTGTCAATAATTTGGGCTAGCTCAATTGTTAAAAACTAATTAAAATCTCTTTTGTCAGTCTTGCTCAATAATTTCAGATAAAAAAAGGCACCAAATCACAAAACCAGTAAAAACAATCATTACTGCCATTAAAATCCACATCCCTTGAGTGAAGGGCTTCATGAACATCCAATACTGAAGCAACTTATCTGATTTCATAGCTACTACCATTACAAGGCCTGATTCTGACGCAGCGTAAGCAAAAAGGTAAAGCCGTTTTAGGGTTTAAATTTTTCTGTATGCCCTAAAACAGGCAAAGTAGGAGTTTAAATAGGGGCCCCGAAACCCTAGACATGGGTACAAATATGGAAACTGCCAAAAATGGCAGTTTCGAAATATTACACCAGAAAAATATAATGATATTAAAAAGGAAAGCGCCACAGACGGCGCCTAAATCTGGGGTTCCTACCAAAAGTTACAGGCAATTCAAAAAGTTTCCATAAATGGAAAAACGGCAAAATTAAGGGCCCAAATGAAAGAATTTGGCCGAAAAACGACGTCGCTCATCGTCAAAGGCAATGACTCGGATCCGTTGCAGCATTTCCCTTTGGATCAAGTACTTGCAAGGCCCAAAAATTATAGTTGTCTCGGGCCACTATTTCTTCTGCTTGGCCCGCTGCTTGTCTAGGCGGCCTAGGAACCCTTCTGCAAAGACCTCCACATCAGATTCTGTGTAAGGCTGTGAGAATCCTATAGGCTGGTTCCTATTTACAGTTATTAGAATATCTCCAATGGCTGCATCAAAATTCTGTAAGAAAAAGGCCTAGTTAGTAATTCAGTATTTTCTATTACAAGAAATACATATAGAACAAAAGATAAATGAATATTTACCTTATGAGAAACCTCCTTTATCATATCATTATAAGAACCATAAAATGGAACTAGGTTGTACATTACTGGATATTGCAGACACCTTGCAGCAGCTTTGAAAACTTCGATTGAAAATCCATTGATGTAGGTTATATTTTAGTCATCATCGCGAGTAACTTTCACAAATTGTGTGAATGTGGATCTAGCCGGTACTGCAATCCTCAGTTCTTTCCCTCTAGTCTCAGGAAAATTGGTTTCCGACAATCCAGTTGGAACAGAAGTTCTTCCACCCAGCCAGTACACTAGGCCTAGCACTTCTTCAGCAGACAAATTTTTGTTTTTGCAATTAGTATGCTTGACAAGGTTCTTTGTGAAACCAAATTCTTAGGACCAAAATCCTAGCTCTCTATAGCTTTTTTGAGTAAAAGCTGAAGGCCAAAAATCAATGACCGCACCAGGATATCCCAACTAGGTTGCTACATCTATAACGTTCTCATCATGCATTTGGGCTTCAATTATTATTAAGAAGAAAATAAAATGATCATCCAAATTACATCCAACCTTAAATGAAAAAGGCAAATTAACAAAATCTATAGCATTCTCTACCGCTAAAATCATAAAAAACAAAGCTATTACAAAATTCTGGACAGGTGTCCCACCAATGAGTAGTAGAAGCTGACACTCCAAAGCGAGCTAGCGATCAACTACTTTGTTCCCTTAGCGATAAATATGAGAAATATAAATGTTCATGTGTCTGACACAAAATAGACATTGCGACCATTCTTGTCTGAGCTCCCATGGGACATCCAAAGACTGAGAGAGAAACATGTGAACCACAAAAGTGGAGTCATATTCCATCCATAGGTCATGCCAGCCATTATCCCAAGCCTTATTAACTGCAAAGATGGCAGCTTTAAGCTCAACTACAAAAGCAAAGGAATCGGAAGTGTTAAAAGCAAATGCACAATGAACAAAACCGTGAGCATTACAAAAGATACCACCTGCTCCAGAAGGGCCAGGAGCTCCGAGAGTAGAACCATCCTATTAAACAATTCGAAGAAATAAAAGAGAAATACAAAATCATAAAAGAAAATGTTAAAGTTTCATTGATAATGTATAATAAAGAAGGAATACAAAAGAGTGATTTAACCTAAATATGAAGGGATTATACATAGGTTAAACCAAAGAAACTGAAAAAGTTATTCTACCCTTAAATAAACAATAAAATAAAATAATCATATATTTCTTAACACATTACCCAGTTAACTTGATTACATACACCATGGATGTCAAATTTCAAGTTTATTTGATGTCCATAATTATCACCAAGGTGCTATTAAAATTATAATTTTTACTTTACACCAGTAGAAACAGAATTTCAACTGAATTCATGGCATAGATATGGATGTTCAATCAA
>CATKHJ011061378.1:0-10509 GCA_949750685.1 Vernicia montana
AAGCCCAAAAAAACTTTCAAGTCAAAGCTTAAATGTCATTATTGTATGAAAAATGGGCATATAAATTTTTTTGTTATATTAGGAAGGCTTAATTAAAACTTGAGGATCCTTCTATGACTAACCATCAAGGACCCAAATACACTTGGGTACCAAACTAAAGATGAAACTCTTTTCTTGTAGGTGTCTCTCATTCTCTCAAAAGGAAGCTTAATATGTTCAATGAGAGCCTTTTAATGTAAAAAGAGTTTGTTCTATTCTTTTACTTGTTTATTTATTTTTCTTGTTACTCATGCTCTCTAACCTTCAATCCTTAGTTCCCTTATTCTCCCAAAAACCCTCTTTTTGATCTTGCCAAAGTGGGAGAAGTAGCAAAATTGAATTTGAAAAATGACTTATTTGACTAAGGGGGAGAAAATAAATTTTTCTTGACATATTTGATTAAGGGGGAAAAAATATTTTTTTTCCTTTAAAATTCTAAGGATCATTGATTGAGGGGGAGCTTTATATCTTGTACATTTTACTTAATTTTATGTCAAATTCAATTTGTTTGTCAAAATCAAAAAGGGGGAGATTGTTGACCTAAATTGGGTGTTCAATTAAGTCAATCTCTATTTTGATCTTGACAATCAAATTGAATTGTACTAATGTTTTATCTAAGAGTATTTTTACAGATAAAATGCCTTAGGAACACTTGGGAATCAAGAATTTGGAAGATTCTCTAAGTATTTTGCTAGACTTCTAATTCGCGCCCACAACACATGTATTGCGACCGCAATATGCATGTCACAACCACAACCATCAAGTCACGACCGCAATATAGCTAAAGCCCTAAATTGCACAATTCAGACAGAGAGGTTCACGGTCAGTGTCACGATCGCAACTCCAAGCGAGAAAGTTGTATAGCGACCGCAACATTCAAAGCGCAACCGCGATATTCATAAGGTAGAGAAAAAGCTCCAACGGTCACATTGAACAAGCAATGAAAATCTGCCACGTGTCACTAGCTATTGAGGCATATGAAGATAGCAATCGCAATTATTTTGTAGCGACCGCAAAAAGGACATCGCGACCGTGACCAAGGCTTAGCGACCGCGATTCTACTCTGACAGTGCATTTAATGAAGATTTTCTAGCTGTTAGGGAGAGTTTTGGCCATGCTTCAATTGTAATGGCTCTTTGGTGTTGGGAGGCTATAAATACTCCCTCCAAAGGCCTCCATTAAAAAACAACAACTTTCATAAGTGGCAAAACTCTTGTATTTTCATTTTTTAAGCCTTAAACTTCATTCAACACATTTTGTGTCTGTTGTAAGAGCATTCATTGCTCAAGGGTTAGGTGTTAGCCTTAAACACTTAATAGGTTTGAGAGTGAGCCTTAGTAAAACTCTTATTTAGGATTAAGTGTGAGCCTTGTTAAAACACTTGTGAGGTTTGAGTGTGAGTCTTGTTAAAATACTTGTGAGATTTGAGTGTGAGCCTTGTTAAAACACTTGTGAGGTTTGAGTGTTAGCCTAGTGAAAACACTTGAGGGGTTTGAGTGTTAGCCTAGTGAAAACACTTGAGGGGTTTGAGTGTTAGCCTAGTGAAAACACTTGAGGGGTTTGAGTGTGAGCCTTGGGAAAACACTTGTAAAGTTTGGTGTGAGCTTAAACACTAAGTTGGGAGTGAACTTGTTAAAACTCCATTGATAGTGAAATACCCAATTGAGGTTAGGGAGTAGATGTAGGATTGGTTATAATCCGAACTACTATAAATTCTTCGTGTTCTTTCTTTTCTTCCCTCATTCCGTATTCAATTTTAATTTTTAATTGCCCACCAATTCAACCCCCCTTCTTGGTTCATCTTGGGCAACAGTGGAGTTTGATTTCCCTTTATTGCCAACAACTTCACTTGCTTGGTTAACTTAGTAAGCTGCATTGCAAACTCCTGATTGGTGTTAACCTCATGTACCCTTGCTTTCTTTCCTCTTGCACTTTTCTATTGGGAATTCGCTCCTAACATCTCAAACAACTCATAAGTTTTTGTTGCTATTTTCTCTCTCATAGCTCCACCAGCTGCATTATCAACTGTATACTAGCACTGTTGTGTCAGCCCATCATAGAAAAACTAGTTTAGTAGCTGGAGAGAATAGTGGTGGTGGGGACACTATATCAAAAGTAGCTTGAAATGCTCCTAAGCCTTATGAAAAGGCTCTCCTTCCATCTGACTGAAAGTAGCAATCTTGGTTCGAAGGTCTGCAATCTTCTAGTGAGAATAGAACTTCCCTATGAATTTATTATAGACCTCATCCCATTTAGCCAGAGAATTTGGAGCCAAATTCATCAGCCACGCCTTTGCTCTATTCTTCAAAGTGTAAGGGAAACAGCGCATCCTTAATGGATCCTCAGTCAAACCTTGCAATGGAAATGTCTAAATTATAGAGTAAAATTCTCTGATGAAGTTAAGAGGATCTTCATTTGGCATTCCGTAGAAGGATGACAGCTAGTTGAAATGGATGGTCTTCAACTCATAGTTTCGTGCTGCATCCCCTAATCTGATGCAAGACGTTGCTGTGCCAATGATAAGCCTAACAAACTCCTTCATCATTGGCTGATCATTTCCCATGTCTTCTTTTTGCTCTTCTCTTTCTTCAGACTGAAATTCCTTGTCTTATTCTTGTTCTTCTGCTTCAAAGACCTCTTCTTCCTGATAATCCTCTTCACTATCTTCATAACAACACTCAAATTGTGCTATGGTTCTCTTGTTTACTCTATGGATATTGTCTATGTAGGGTATTAGCTCTCCACCTTGAGATATCCTACCCTGCATATATCAAGAAAACACTAAAAAAAACTAAAAGCACCTGCTCATAAAAATAAAACAAATTAACTAAATCAAAGAAGAAAAATAAAAGAAAAAAAACACAGTAATAAAAAAAATGAGAATAAAATTTTCCTAATTAAATTAAAACTCAAAAACTAACACAATAAACAAATAATAAAATCAATCACACTACGCCTATAGCCTTCTATGGCAACAGCGCCTAAAACTTGTTGTGCCTAAAAGTACCTTAATAATTTTAAGCTTAGGCAATTACTCGCAAGTGCACGAGGTTGCTACAGTAATGAGTAAGACACCCCAAGGTCATCTCTCAAGGAAGACTGTGTAAGGGTTATGTGACTATGACAAAAACAAAATAATAAAAACAATTCATAAACACTCTAATCAAATTAGAATGGTGAATATTTAAAATAAAAGAAAATAATTGAATTAAATTAAAGCAACTAAAATTTTGGGTAAACAAATAATTGAAAGGGTCTAGGGTTTAGATTCATCCAATTAAACTTTTATGTTGGGCTAATTATTAAAATGAATTATTTTGCCAAATTGAATAATTAATTAAACAAAACTAATGTAACTTACAAGTCCGATAACTCTCGTATTCACAGATTATAACCTAATAAGAATTAATTAATCAATTACTCAATGTTTAATTAGGTAATACATTTTTTATTCATACCTAATCCTTAATTGAATTTAATTCCGGGAATGAATTTGTTTCTCAACCTTATTCACTACCTAAGATTAACCAAAGGTTGGCCAGACAATTGATTTCTAATTAAAGTAATTCAACTAAGATATGCAAATTAATATATCCTATAATTAGTCCATACATAGTCATTCAAAAGGAATCATCCTAACCCTAGACTGAAAATATTTAACTCATGATAAATTCTATGATTATCAATTCAATCAAGTCATTAATCTCAATCTTAATCACAATCATCATCATGCTTAGAAATCAAAAACAATAATATTAATTGAATTGAAATAAGACTAAAATAGAATAGAGAGTACTGTACTATTTAGGTTAGAGTTTTCCCCCAATTTTGATTTCAATCTCTTGAACAATTTAATCCAAAGCTAAATTAATATCCAATCCAAACCAAGAGTTGATCAACAAAAATAATGATCTAATTGTATTTAATTAAAAAGTAAATCGCATAAAGGAAAAATTGTTCTCTCAAATATATTTTTTCCCAAAACCTCAATCTGCATCTCCTTTTTGTGGCAGCTCGAAAATATGCTTAAATAGAAAAAGATAAGAAAACACCTATTTTCAAGCTTAGAAAATGCCAGTTCTGTGCTTTGTTTGAGATAAGGAAAACACCCTTGTTCATTTGAAAAACACCCTTGTTCATTTGGAAAACACTCTTTTCATGCTTTCTCTTTCAACACACCGTTTAGTACCAATTCTTCACCGTTTTGATCCCAAATCTATAAATTGACCTAAATTCTGCACAGAAACACACCACAGCATAAAACTATCAAAATACATTAAAACAAACATCAAAATCACTTAATTAAACTAGAAACTAAATAGTTAAACCTATTAAAACTATCACAAAATAAGATATAACAGTGTTACAGAACCAAAGTACCAATCCATACCGAACCGAATTTCCAATTCGGTACAATACAGTTTCCCAATAGCTTCAATTCAGTTTCAGTTCTCTAATTTTTAGGAACTGTAAATTTCAATTCGGTTTGGTTCAAGACTTTTCTTAGTATCGACTTGAGCTAAACTATGATCAACCCTAATTTAGGACTCCTAACGAACTCAAAGGAGCATGTACTTATTTAAAAAGTGAGTTCGAGATGAAAGATTTAGAGGAAACAAAATTTTGTATTGACTTGCAAATGGATCATTTATCCCAAGGAGTCCTAATATACCAATCTACTTATGTGAAAAAGGTACTTAAGCAATTTTGCATGGATAAATCATTTCCCTTAAACACACCAATGGTAATCCGCTCACTGGATATGAAGAAAGACCCTTTTATACCTAAAGAAGATAATGAAGAGCTACTTGGTCTTGAAGTACCATATTTGAGTGGTATAGGGGCACTCATGTATCTTGGAAATTGCGCCAAGCCTGATATTGCATTTGCAGTAAATATCCTAGCTAGGTATAGTTTTGCACCTACCAAGAGACATTGGAGTGATATAAAAGACTTATTGCATTATCTTCAAGGTACTATTGATATAGGGCTATATTTTTCATATAATTCAGATAAAACATTGGTGGGATATGCGGATGTTGATTATTTGTATAATCCCCATAATGGTAGATTTCAGACTGGTTATGTGTTTACTTATGGTGGTACTGCAATTTCATAGAGGTCTATAAAGTAAACTATGGTTGCTACTTCCTCCAATCACTCAAAGATTTTGGCTATACATGAGGCAAGTCGAGAATGTGCTTGGTTGAGATCCATGATAGGACACATATGTGGGACTTGTCAAGTATCCTTAACAAAAGATGCCCCCACTATGTTTTTTGAGGATAATGCGACTTGCATGGCACAAATTAAAAGTGGATATATCAAGGGTGACCGGACTAAACATATTTCAGCCAAATTCTTTTACACGCATGAGCTCCAAAAGAGTGTTGAAATAGATATCCACCAAATTTGCTCGAGTGACAATCTAGCAGACTTATTTACTAAGTTTCTACCTAATGCTATATTTGAATGACTTGTTTCATCAATTGGTATGCACCGTCTTAAAATGTCGTCCTTATCAAGGGGGCAAATTAGTATAAGATTGTACTCTTTTTCCTTAGTCAAGTTTTTGTCTCACAGGATTTTCTTGACCAAAGGTTTTAATAAGGCAATCTATGCAATGACAGAATAGTGCATGAATTGTACTCTTTTCCTTAGCTATTTTTTTCCATTGGGTTTTCCTAGTAAGGTTTTTAACGAGCCATATTCATGGAATAAGTAACATCCAAGGGGGAGCATTATAAATAAATTATTATATGTCGATATTACTTAAACAGAATTGAGTATATGATTTAGAGAGATTATAGTATAGGGCTATTTCATTAATATTGTATACACCAAAACCCTAACTATTCTTATATATAAAGAAATCTAGGTTTAATCTAATATAAAGAGTTTTGAGCCTCCTTTTCTCTCTACATATTTTATTCTATCCCTTATTCTCTCTTTACTTTATTACTTTATATTTCTTGTTATTATCTTCAATCCGCTATGCTAATAAGCCGATTTATAAGAATTAGAACATTTTTCTCATGTATGACAATTTCTATCTTTTCAAACATTGTCAACTATCTCTTATTTGTGTCAATGGTCGGTAAAAAATGTAATAACCCAAATCTTTATTAATCATATTCATTATATTTCTAGTTAAAAATGATATATGTATTTAAGGTAAAGAATATCTCATAAGAATAGTTAATTAAAAATCTTTGGTTTATTATAAATTTTTTTTAAAGAATTATTTTAAGTTAAATAGTAATAATTTGTGTAAAAATATATTTATACAAAATATGTAAATTCCATGGTCCGAACCTATGACCAAATGATATTGGAACTTATGGTTTACCACCAAACCACCTTCATTTCACTTGTTATTCTGTTTCCCAGATTGATAAATAAAGTATTTGAATTAAAGGTAAAAAGTGGAGAAATATGTAGAGTTTTCTAGAATGGGTGAGGTGGCAACATTTTAGTGACTTAAAAAAAAAAAAAAAGAAGAAGAAGAACCAATGGGAAATTGACATTTTTCCTACTAACTTTTGTTATAGAAGTTCAAAGTTTCTACACTCCTCTTCATTTTTCACCAAATTTCCTATATTCTTTTCTCTAAACACTAAAGAAAGAATATTAGCTCTAGAGCAAGTAGTGGCCGACCAACATAGAAGAAAGGAAGAAGAACTAATACCAAGGTAAGAATTCAAGTTCTTTAGATTTCTAGTTAATTGTAAGTATAGTATATAGCCTTTTGTGTTTTTTCTTTAGGTAATCAATAAGGAAGGTTTGGCCAAGCTTAAAACAATTAGAGTTTGATGTTTTCTAATTTTATTTGAGTAAGAAATGGATTTAATTAGGGGTATTGAAGAATGAATCTGCCACGACCCAACTCACGAGTCACGACCATACTAGGGTATAGGTAATCGACTAGGCACCGAAGACCCATAGAACGCATATACTAATATCAATCTAATGAAAATTCGGCAAAGTGTCGGCTACACTTAACACTATCCTAAGATATGCAACTTGCGTTAAACTAACACTTCAATTTGATCACCTTATACACTCAACTTCAATTAATAATATCATATACTTCATAACTCATAAATCATCATACACATCCATCATTCATTTTATACAACATTAATTATGAACATAATAGATATAAGTTTAGTACTTATCATGAACATCAATTATAAACATTAGATACATACTATTATTTAAATATTTAAAACGTTATATACCCAAAATGACCATGGAGCTCTAAGAATAACTTCAAGTTATATAATCATCTTTATACCAAAAAGATCAAGAAATATAAGTTTTCAATAGTTAAGTTATTCTCAAGCGGAGAAAACAACTTGAGAATTACCTTGTTTATATCTTCTAAGCACCTAAAAAATATTAACAACCATGGAGTGAGAAAAATTTCAGTGAGCAAATAACTTACTAATATGATATGTAGGTAGGAAGTAAACAATAATAAGTATCGATATTAGGTAATCTCATTATGAAATGGCATTTACGAATCTCATATATTTTTAGCAGAAATCAAATAATTTAGAAGCGGAGTGCTTCCCACATATTCTCATATAAAAATGGAGTAGCGGCTTGTACCTTACTTACTCCCACATATAACATATATAGATAGGCATGGCCACCGGTCCGGTTTGGACCGGCCAGGCTAAAAATCTTCTCGGCCTAGACCGAAACTAACCGATTATGGACTGGGACCGGAACCATAGGGGAAGGTTTGGTCCTGGTTCCTCAAATTTGAAAATAAGAATCGGCCATGAACCAAACCGAAATTGGCTCGATTTTCAAAATTATTGCAGCCTTGCAGGTGACCGTTGTGCCCCAGCCCTCAAAATTTCTGACTGTTGCATGCAATGCTTGAAGCCTTGAATGTGACCATTTGTAATATATATATATATATATATATTTAAAAAAATCTATAAATAGGTGTAAACATTTTTTCATTTACAATTTATATCAACTTCCAATTCTCTCAATTATCTCTACTACTACAATCTCATTTCTCAATTCTCTCATTAAATTTCCTCACACACCATTTTATTCTTTAACTTCATATTTTATTCTTTTATTATTATCCAATTTTAACTTTGATGAAGCTGATTCTAGTCGAGGTAGAATAGTTTAATCTTCTCTTAGTTGAATTTGAGTTGGTGCAACCTACAAGAAAAGATAAGAGTCAAGTTGGCTAGGCTTGGTGCCTAACAAATCTACTTCGACAATCAAGTTAGTTGATTGACTCAATTTAGGTGAAACACTCTGTTTCAAAAAATTCTCTGTATATTGTATATTATGTGTGTCTATATGTGAAGGTTGATTTTTGAGGTATTTATAGATTACATATCCTTATATGGATTGAATATGGACTTCTAGAGCGAGTCAGATTTGAATGGCTATTTGCCTGTTTAGCTTCGAATTATGAACCTGATTAGTGACAATATTGATCCTGGCCTTCTAATATAGGGTTTGTAGGTATATTGGGTTGGGCCTAGCCCATTACTTCTTCTGATCCAAAACAGTATTATTTATCTTATATCAGAGGCCCCCCTATTTCGGTGAGGTGAGAACTTTGCGAACTTCAGTAGAAACAATCTTAGGCATATGGCAAATGTCAAAAGTCTCGTCATGTCCAGTCTAACATTTATTTACTCTTGGTTGAAGTGTTTCACTTCGCTTAGGAATTCTGAGAGTCCATTTCATATCTTTATGTGCCTTACAGAATGCCACATTTAATGTTATAGTACCTTCCCCTATGAAGAGTAATCACGTGGCTTGATACTGGCCATGAAGTCAAAGAGTTTTACTTCACCTCTACCGCCTTTTCAGAAATTTGAAATGATTACCCAGTGTGTATTTTTAGGGTTTTTTTCCTATAAAAACCCTTTCTTCTTCATTCTTGAAGCTTCCTGCATTTTCTGTTCTAAAAAACCTTTCTTCTCTTTAGCGCTTCCCAGTATTCTCCAATTCTTACTTTTTCTTTACTTTCTCTTAAATTTTTGTTAATTTATCCTTCAATGACTCCCAAAAAGGATGAAAATTCCTATCACAACATTCAAGCAGATTTGGAGAATATTTGGGGAGATGTTGCCTCCACTCTGAAGAACTCAGATTTGAGTGGATTTGCTGAGAATTTGAAAGACCAAGAGAAGTTTGTAGTGGACTTCCCTAAATCTTATGATATAATTTATGTGAATCTCGAAGTCTCAAATACCGTGGAGATGATTAAGGATAATGATGACATCATCTTTTTTTATCATCAAATAGAAGCAGGTCTTAAATTTCCTCCTTCCCCTTTTCTGGTTGAATGCTTCAACTACTTTTGCATTAACCCTATGATGCTTTCACCAAACTCTATTCAAGACCTGCATTAATTTGAAGTGGTTTACAGAGCTTTGGGACTTCGTCCTACTGCGAGGATGTTCTAATGCTTTTTTAAGTTCATTCACTCAGGTGACATGTGAGTATGGTGCACTGGTTCGAAGCAAGGGCGAACCCTTTTCATTAATAAGTCGAACAATGTGAACAATTGGCACACCAAGTTTGATACTGTGGTGATAAAAACAAAAAAAAGTACTAAGCTGGTGAAGGCTTTGGTTTTAGGGGAGCTCTCCATGTCCCTGCAGTTTATGGTCTTCCAGACATCCCTTTAAACTTACTACCGGAGGAGATTATAGCCATAGAGACTTTCATTAAGGACAAATGCTCTTATGATATGGGGAAGCTCGATTTCGCTTCTCAGATAAAAGATGCTCGAGGTAAGACTATACGTCTCGTCCTTATGGAAATTAGGGGTGAGTTTTCACCTTTTTCCAATCTGCATCATCCTTTTTTAGGGATACTTTTGTTTAATGTATTTTTCTTACTTCATTTTGCTGTCTGGATACTTATAAGAAGATTTTTTTCATAACCCAACTTCTGAACTGCGACGGTCCTAGGGTATGGGTAAGCCTAAAGCTACCGAAAACCCGTAGAACCCATGCATGCTATCAATCCACAATGGTATCATGCAACTAACCAATAATAACATACAATCTCATCACATCCCTAGAATCTCAACCTGATATCACATCAATTATTTAAGTTCTTATACACATCTATCAATACATGTACTTATAAAATATTTCTTATCATATACAAATATCACTTAACAGCTTTTGTATACATATGAACATATATACCTTATTTACACACATAGAGCTCTATTAACTTTACAAATTTACAATATGATTATAACAAATAAGAAATTATAATCTATACATGCAAACTTTCAAGTGTAGCAACATTACTCGAGG
Organism: Vernicia montana; assembly: GCA_949750685.1. Classification (NCBI taxonomy): domain Eukaryota; kingdom Viridiplantae; phylum Streptophyta; class Magnoliopsida; order Malpighiales; family Euphorbiaceae; genus Vernicia; species Vernicia montana. The sequence continues at coordinate 10,362 of CATKHJ011061378.1, forward strand.
ATCTCCTTGAATTTCATACATAATCTTCTAGATCTTTCACATAATTTGCCTTTAGTACATGTATATCTCTTGTCATGATTTATTAACTTTCCTGAAAAACAAATAAACACCACTAATGAGAAAAATCTCAATGAGTGAAGAATATACT